>JAAGNO010028373.1:90886-127492 GCA_033439905.1 Ceryle rudis | reverse complement strand
GAGGGGGAGGAGAACCTCCCTCTACCTGCTGTCCACACTCTTCTTAATGCACCCCAGGATGCCATTGGCCTTCTTGGCCGCGAGGGCACATTGTTGACTCATGGTCATCCTCTTGTCCACCAGGACCCCTAGGTCTTTTTCCCCAGAGCTGCTTTCCAACAGATCAGCCTCCAAGGACGCCTGTGATGCACACTCTCCTTCTCCCTGCACTAGCGGTGAGCTGGTGCTGAGCTTCTTCATCCATCCTTCAGTGCCTGGCGGGGGGGAACTTCATTTGAACGCATCAGGGACATACCTATCTTACTTACACAATGCCAAGAGTGATCTGCATTAAAAATCCAAGATATCCAGCACTTCCAACAAGAGAGTAAGTCCCTCTTTGGAACATGGTGCAACTTGAATTGCTGGACGGTGGTTCCTTACCAGTCCGGACATACAGATCAGCAAACAAATGAATTCACTACAGTCTGACAGTTTTAAATGTCTGGCTACAATGGATGGGAGATTTTTACAAGGAAATGCAGAAACAGACATAGCCTGTGGTGGACAGCACAACGTAAGGCGCTTTCAACTTGTACAACCACAGCTTGTCACACTAACAGAAGTATTTATTTCAATTTCCACTGTTTGGAGCAGGCAAAGGGAAATTTGCAGCTGATACCAAACCATGAAGCAGTCTGAGTAGCTTCAGAGCAGGCACAGTATTTCCACAAAGCAAGTACAAATGCTTTCTGTGAGTATAGGAAAAAAAACCTGCCGTGACACGACAGACCTGATCTTTCATTACCTCTATTGAGTACACGAGCAATTGTCTGACATAACAAACATCAGGAATAAAGCAAAGAAGAGATCCTGTGAAACAAAGGGCAGGCACAAAAACTATTTCAATGTGAATAAATTGACTCTCAACAATTTCTTCTCCACTGCCATTTTAACAATCAATTATACATTTCCTATAGGATGTCATCCTATAGGATAACTCACAAAACAAAGGCAAGCAGCAGTCAGATGGGCTAAAAGAAACAGACCTTTAATAAACCAGAAGTGACAGAATCCATTCCCTGAAAATGCAGGAGGAGGAAGGGGAAGGAAGAGAAAGGAAAGGGGAAAACAAAAAGAATCATCTCTCTTCAACCTGACAACGTTTCATTTATATAAAGTTAGGTCTAACCAAAATGTAGGATGGTATGGTTTCAGCCTATGATTCGTAATCACAGGCTGCCTGATATAAAGTGGTGAGGCACTGAAAATATCCCTTTCTAAAGCATCAGTTCTAATTAATTGATTTCCATTTAGTGCTTGCCAATATAAGGCCTTGTTAAACCTTTTTCCTCTTCAAATATCTGCCGAGGAATAGAAAACTGCTCCTATGCTTTTTTTCCCTCTCTTTAGAAAATATCTGACTTAGGAGTGGTAAATGGGAATTGGTGAGGTAAGTGCAAAAATAATTGAGACCTGCACGATCTCTGTTGGTATGAACATCCCAAACCACAACCCAGCCATTAATAATGTAAACTGCAAGGCTTTGGGAGGCCAAGAGCATCTCCTAGGATACGTCCTGCCATCCAATCAGGACCGTTTTGGAGATAAGAACCACCGGGAAGGTGTGGATTCGGGAGGCGTACGAGTGCCAAAGCTGCACGAGTCTGCTTGCGATTGCGAGTGACATTAGGCAAGTGCAAACGTGCAAATAGAAGAGACGGTGCAAACAGAGAGGAGCCGAACACGATTGGGTGGCAACGGGTTTATAATGCTTGATTGTCACAATAAAAAGACATGCCAGAAAAAGGATTTGTTAAAACATATAAGGGGAAGGACTACACTTCTAGCACTGAAACACTGTCCCTATATCCAGACCTAATCTCTTTTGGATTAAAAACAAAAACAGAGGTGACATCGCTCTGCAAGCAAGACCCCGATCCCGGAAAGCAATTCAAATGTGCCATAGCTGTTCTGTGTGTTCACAGCCCAAGGCAGATAGAAGCAATTTAAATAGCTGGGAAGTAATAGCCTACAACACACTCACCCTAACAGTTTACCTTAAAAGTCCTAGGGTGCCTTTAGAATACTTTAACTACTAAAAATCAATTCCCCGATTCTCTTTTAAGTCAGAATCTGATACCTGGTATTGCATCTGTAATCACCCATGACCCTCTCTGTAAACCTACAGTATCAGATGAAATTAAAGCTCCAGAGGGCAATTCTGCAGCCAGATCCTGACTAAGTGGTTGGAGACAGAAGGATGATGAAAAAAATCAAGGCCTCAACCTTACTGCTTGACTTTCTCCACAGACCCTTAGTAGGATGTGGAGAGTTCTGTTAAATAAAGTAAAAATGAGAGAAAAACAATCTAGTTGCATGGGTTTAAAAATGGTATTTTGCAGAGTGCTCAGACTGCTTTACCTGGCACTGGTCTTGAGCGCTGGGACCAGAAGAAACAGCAAGGATTTGCAGGAGTAAATACACTGCAGTGCTGTGGAAGAAGAGGTAGTCTGAAAAAACTGATGGCATTAACTATGGTTTTAAGGATAACTATCAAATAGCTGCCTAAACAGGGGCTCTTATCCCATCCCAGTCACAATGTAGCACAAGAAAGAAAACCTCTCTCAAACTCCGGAGATAAACTCATGCAAAGAAAAGCACAAACCCCATTTTTTCCTTTGTGATTATATTTTTTTTCCCCCAAATTCTTGTGAAGGCAAACTATCTCCACACACGTGAAAGTAAAATCCGGATATAACACACGCTGTCTGCAGGATGAATGTCAGGAAGCCTCAATACACTAAGTCTGTTTATGATAAGTAGTGTAAGAAAAAAAGCATTTTGGCAATTATCGCGGTACTCAAATCAGAGACTGTGTTTACTACCATGGGGCAGGTGCCCTTGGATCAGCATGCTAGATGTAAGTATGCCAGAAATGTATGAATTTCTACCAGTGTTACTGGGATTAAACTGGTAATCGGGGGTTCTACAACACAGGGTGCTATTTATCAAGACAGTAAAAATAGTGAAGGTTACAGGGTAAATCCTGACCTACAAGAGCCAGTGACACAATTCCCACTGGAGTTAGTAGAGATGGAGTCAGCTGACGGTCCCAGCCGCAAAAAACTTTAGATTTAGATTGCATTAGATTCTTAGCCACAGCATAGATGTAGTGGTGTAAAAATGGCTGGACAGTAGGATGAGGTGAACGGAAAATCAGTATGTCTGCATAGTAAGTGGCAATCTAAACAGACTAGCAATTTTCAGAGTGCTAGCATTTTATAAATCTTCTAGGTGAGTTGAGTTCAATGGGTGTATTTTACCTCCTAAGCAATGAAAGATAAGTAAAGGATTACGAAGATACAAGAGATTTTCAATTCGCTTCAGTTCCTCATGTGATAAGGCTAAAGGAGTTAAATTACGGTGCAACATTGAAGGTAACATGGAGATAACAGTGGGCAGGTACTTGTTACCTGATTAGCTGAACAAAAGCAAAAAGAATATTTGCAAGAAAAAAAAAGAAAGATTGGGTAGAAATAATTAATCTTGAATAAATGTGCAAGTAGAAGTGACACTTGATAAGCCCATCAATTAGAAATGCAGAGAATATATTTTATTAGGTTTTCTAGACTTGTATCCCCCTTATTTTCCCTTTCCCTTACAGAAATGTGGGAATTTTCACAACAATCCGTTCACTAATGATCATTTAAAGATTTAATATTGTGTTCCTTGAGAATGCTCTAATAAAGCAAACGATAGCAGCAAATCTAATGTAGAACATAAGACTGAAATTCCTTTGCCTATCACCTGTCAGTCTTTTTACTTTGATTAGTATAAAGAAAATATAATTAATTCTCACAATCTACACCTACATAAAAATGACATATTGCCATGGGCAAATAAAGAGAAAATTTGTCAGTGGTGTTGATATTTCTCCATTAAAGCAAAAGGCAAATGCCCCTTTTCAGCCTGGCTATGCAGCAGTGAAATACAGTAATCACTGTTATTTATCACAAATACTACAGAATTTGGTGACACAGAATTACATTGTTCCTAATGAAAAGCAGTTTCGTTTCTCAAGTAAATGCAGGAGCGCATCACATTCTTCTGGGTATTTACAAAAATGTACCTTACGTGCAAAGAAAAACGTTGCTCTTTCTACAGGAAAGGGTATTTCCAGGAAAATGCTTTACTCAAACTATTGCCTCTGCTGCTGTAAACCTGAATGGGAGGTAATACTGACACTGCAGTACTATGGAAACTTTTTAGCAGAGAGGAATGCCACAAAACCAGCACAGCAGCATACGATCTCCCAGTAAAGCAGGGAAAGCCGCGCTGTGGCTCCAGTGCCTGGGTCCTTTCAAAGCTCTGTGTATTTCCAGTTACAAAGGGAAAGCTGGAGTGCCATGTTTCAGAAGCTCAGTGACTGGAGAGTCCCTGACCATTTACGGGTTATTAAGGCATCGGTTTCTGTGTGTTTCAGCTTTATTTGCTAAGTTTTGGGGTAGAACAATGAGGACAGCATATCAATCATGTTTAGCATCGCTTCCCTTCATCAGTAATGGAAAACGAGCTAGTAAAAGGTCACTTCTAACAACTTGACTTAGGAGAAATTTCCTCCAGGGCAGTGGCCCTATAGTGATAGAAAATACCTTAAATATTAAGGATCTCTCCTTGATAAATATCTGGGAAACCATTCCACCTTAGCTGATTTGGTAACTAGTTGAAAATTATTTCATATTAGCTTCTTGGGGCTGCTAAGCGTGCCTGTGACAGGAGCTGCTGAGCTAACTCAGCATACAAAATGAACTGATAATTCTAAACATGGGTACGATAGAGAGCTAACTGGAAAGTCCCCTGGCATTAAATAATTCCCATCTGTCTTCAAAAGCATAGTATCAATCACGGTGACTGTTGCACTGGTCTTCCTTTTCTGGCATTCTCCAAAAAGGAAATGGGAAAAGTACAAAACATATAAATCATTTTGATATAAAGTGCTTAGGTAGCCATCTAATGAATCCCCAGCACTGTCATCTAGGTTAAAGGCCACAAAAAGTTTTGTAAGGTCCTGAGTATAAACAGCACAGCATAATGGAAACCTGGTTTCCAGCTTCAACAGCAGTATGAAACTCTCACCTTGAACAAAAGCACAAGCTAAACTCGAAATAAACCCATAAACTAATAACCATAGTAAGGGAAGGACTAAGCCATGTGTCTTACTCTGAATCTTACTTTGGTTTTTTTCATTTTAGCAGCAAAAATTGGATTCTCAATTAGATTAGCCACTTGCAATCATTTCCATATAGTGAAAAATGTCTGGCTTGTTTTCAGTCCTTCTTTCTTTCTTTCCCACTTATTACAAAGCAGGAACTCAAGCATGCAGTGGAATTCCGGATCCAAAGGTGATGGTGTATCACATGGCACAGAAAGACTGCACATTACCACTAATCATGAAAACCATACAGAACTCTTATCAGATAAAGAATAAAACAGCTCACGACTTGTTCAGAACAGAACCACGCTCTTCCCTGTTCAAAAAAAAAAAAAAAAAAAGAAGAGAAACCAGGTAGGGCTATTTTTAGGAATGAGCAGGTTTTTACCATCCTACTCAACACATGCCATCCTGGGCAACTTCTAAGTCACACCAGCAAATGTTTGCTGTGGACTCTGCAACACCCTCTCCGCGCCTGCAGTTGCATTATTTATGTTTTATTTGAGGCTTTTGTAAAGAAAGGGTCAAACAAGATCCTGAAGAGGCTGCAGATTCGAGGTGGGTTGTGCTCTCCCATCCATGGCCCTTTGTATTTGCCAGTGAAAATTGAAATACAAAGTCCGCACATTATTAATAAAGTAATGTGAAAGAATAATTGGATGTTGCCTTGTAGGACCCTCGGAAGATTTCTTGGCCAAAGTATGATGCAGAACAATAGACAATTTCAATAAGCATGACTATATTAAGCAGAGCATTTAAAAAGATACAAGAATTTGACTCTACATAAAATTATAATAAGTACTGATTAATTTTTTTAAGTTAATTAATATAATGATGCTGATTCCTAATATACTTTCTATCAAGCTGATAAATATTCATGTCACTTTAACGCTGTCACGCAGAGATGAATGAACGTGACATACAGTTCACCAAGAAGCAAAATCTGAGCATTAAATATATGCATTAGAGAAAGGGTATTCACCTACGACTATGTAACTCTCAGCTCCATTTAATGCAGTTTAAGAAGAGATAGGCAAAAAGCCAAGGGTATTTAATAACAACATTAACAAGGGCAACAAATTTTATTTCCATTTTCTGCAACCTAGCAGCCAATTCCGTATTTGAGAAGTTATAAAGATCTGTCTAAACTCCAGACATCAACTCAGTGCTTACAAATCTGCAGATTACTCACTTTAGCTTGTAAAATTTATGTTACGCTTTCATCAGGCATCAGTCCTCGTGGAACTTTAGATATTTTCACGTACTTTGTGTTCTCTCCTGGTTCCTCCCTGCGGGATTATCAGTGATTTCCCTTTAGTAGATTAACATTCATAGTATACTAAGGGGATTTCCCTAGATTTTTGGGAACCACGCTGCTCCTTCACCAGAGAAGTGAAGAAAAGAGTTAAAGAACTTCTTCTACTGACCGAACGCTGACAACCAACAAGGATGATCTGATTCAGGTCTTGGGTTACAAACCAAAATAATGCCAGTAATGAGGGACTAAAACCAGACCTACATTAGTATCTTAGCAATTTTGTACTCTACAGGAAAATTAGGGCAAAATCAAAAGAATATTGATAAAGCAAAAAAACCTCAAGGTATTTCTATTAATTATCAAACCAAAAAGTCGGTTCTATAGATTTAGTTTTGAATTTGCAGCAGCTTTTCTTGTGTACAGACAGAAATGGACAATTTTGCCATTCTTACTGATGCTCCCCACAGTAGCAATGCTATGCGTCTTTCTGTCTAAGTCTTTTTCCACTCCATAAATCTAGAAATCTTGGCACCTCCCTTCCCATAGCCCCAGAAGCTGACATTTCCTTCTTCTAATGATTTTTCAGTCATATGCCACAATTCTACCAAATGGGAGGTGGGGTACGATGTCACTTTCGACTAAATGGGACGCCTTTTTCCAAAATGGACAACCCTGCAACAGAGCCCATTTGACAATGAGTTTGGGCAGACAGATCCCTGACAGCTGTTGGATAAATAATACAGAAAGTCCCACTGCTGAATACCCGGCGTTAGGTTAAGAAAGTCTCCAATGCCGTGATGCAAAGACTGACTGAAATAAATTTCCTCTACAAGATTACACGAGTCAAAATTTGTTTTGACAGATTAAGAGTCCCATAGAAGGCATTAAGTCATATTAGGAATTATCTGTGTTTTCACACTCATTCCTAATAATTTAAGCTATCATAAGCATCTTATCACAGGCTTCAGGTAATTTGATCATATGCCTACATCAGATTAGATAAAATCTGTACTTCTACGTGATGCAATAATGCACAGATCTAATATTCACAGGCATAAGAGTGTGTTCTGAATCTCTGGTTCCAACTGATATTTACCCAGCCAACAACTCTTCTCTTGTCTTTTCCTTGTTTCTTTAGAAACACATTGATAATTTCCATCCACATCAGCAGGGATGATCCTGATCTCCATTTAACGTAAGGGTCCACAAAGTTAGTCTCAGGTTTGGTGTCAGGTAATCCTTCAATGTGGAGAGAGAGGTCCACATATAATTCCTGAGGGTCACTGAACTAAATGCACAGAAATTCATGGAAGAAATGGGTATTTATGGTAATGTTTAGTCAGGTGGCTTTAAAGCTGACACACAGACCCTCAAAGTCATAGGCTAAAAATACTCTCTATCACTTGGAGGGGACTCTCTAAAGAATAAGCAATAACTTTTACTATTAAATAAAACCTCTAGTCTATAAAGCTTTTGTTAAACCTTTCAAAATGTAATTTTTCCATGAGCGCGCTGTAGTTACCTATTGTTGTGGTTTCTTTTATTTAGTTGAAAGTGGTACAGGCCTTCTCTGCCCGTACTGAAGGCACCATAGTAATTGCTGTAGCTATCTAGGATAAACATGAGAATTGGCCTCAATTTTCACTGTCTTTTACTTGCGTTTACTTTTAAATTTGGCTTTTGATCAGAGCATCACTAACTACAGTTTCTAGTATTGCTGGAATCTTTAAAAAAACCCCAAACCAACCTATATTTTCTTTTATTTTCATTCTAACTTTCACAGTGAACTTAAATTTTATGATTGATGAGACTTAAATAGAAGCAGTCACAATCCTGGAATTGCTGGATCGAGATGACCAGAACTGTTAATACACTTTAAGTCTAGGACACATTTTGGTATGTACATGCCTGTGGGCTGTGATGGTTTTTGCTAACTGGGACATTTGACTGGTCAGGAAAGAAACACAGATTTTGGTCTGTGACAGGGTGAGTTGTTTGTCTTCTCCTGACACCCAGGAACCCAGAAAAGAGGTGACCAGGTGAAAGGAGACAAGCGAGAAGGGCTTGTAACTCAAACTGAGACAAGCTGAGCAATCACCACTCTTTCCTTTGGTCTTGGCAATGTTGAAGGAAAAGTGGAGACTGGAATGAGCTGTCTGTAGTTGCTGGGCCCATGAAGAATTTTGCCAGAAAAGAGCTGTCTTGCCCCAAAGCAACAAAGATATCACATATTTCTTATGACAAAGACAACAGATACCGCACAGGAAAAGCAAGCTTCTTGTGCACTCACAGCTCAAGAGGAAAGGGGAAACGAAGGGACTAGGGCTCAGGGCAGCCAGACAGCCAAGAGTCAAATGTCAGAGGTAAAAGAGACGAGTAACAGCTTAGTGGCCACTGAGCCAGGGCTGGAGACCAGCCTACCTGGTCTACCAGCCAGAGATCTACACATCCATCTGGAGGATTGTCTGACTCTTTCCTCGGTGCTCCTGAAGGGACCAGAAGGGTTTCTCTCTGTTATGGAGCAGGTACTAAGCCCTTCCAAACCTTGCAGTGGACAAAGTTTATGCCAAGTTACAGACATGTAACTTTCAATCCCATAGGTCTTTACCCGAGCACCCAAACCAATGGTCTCGTAACACCTGGCGGCAGTCTGGCTTATGTTGTCACCATCCCCACAACCAAGAGCAAAGCTTACATCATTTGGATGATGGGGTCACTGGCATTTGGCAAACGCTAGGCGAGGTGTTATTGATCCTACGTAAGGGAAGTGGTAGAAAACTGCTACAGTCAATAGGACTCAATTTTTTTGGCAACTTGACAAATGCACTGCATTTTTTAGAGGGGCCCCTCACCCGCAGGTGACATCTACACACACCAATACCCGAAGACACGGATTACGACAGGACGGCAGCAGTCCCGTAAAGAATACTACCAGCATTTTTGCCAGATCTTATCTTTCTTAAAACCCGTATCAAACACACAAGAGGCCGTGAAACTACAATGCCGGCATTAAAAGTCTGCTTGTACAGATTCCTGCACAGAGCTGTTCTCACTATTTCTCATCTTTTTTTTTTTTCCATCAGGTTAATTCACTTAAAACCCATGTTTAAAATATTCTGAAATAGGCAAGTAGTACTATGCATTTCAGTTGTTCAACTGAATGTCTTACTTGAAGAATGTCTTCCTACTTATGTTGTTCGGTTTTGTACTAGCTGTGAGAAACAACCGGTCTTGACAGTTTATTTTATGATTTAAATGTTTGGTGTTCAGTGATGCTGGGTTTTAGAAAATGAGAAAGTTATTGAAGAAGTTTATAAAATATGTGTTAGCAATTATAAGGCAAAGAATTCCTGTTTACTGTAGTACTTCTGATAATAATCAGGAATAGGGGAATACCTCCTGAAACCATAAAAAGTCATTAAATTGTCATCTTGCTATAAATCCCCATCTCCAAGTATGGTTTTCACTTGCCAGCTTTGCCAAGTGGAAAATAAATTTTTTGTTCACACGGCTGGATTGGACAGCTGTGTCCAAACACTTTATTTTCAATGGGGTTTCTTATCCATATTCTTTTCCTGTACCTTAAAACATTATCTCATAGCAAGTGGTTGTTGCGTAAAACTAAGTGTGTGTTGTGACAATTTCAGGTTTCTTGTTGCTAGCTGGAAATTCAGATCCTGTTACTGTAAACAAACAGACAGAAATATATTTAGATCAATCAGAATCATTAAAAACAAGCTCGACAATAATGAGGGGAATTCACCGTTTTGTGAATCTTCATTGGTTTGGGATGTACGATGGAAGAACGATCTAAGATTCTTTCTGCGGATGTAGATGAAGATGTAGATGAAGATGTAGATGAAGACTGCTGGGGTTTACACAGGTCTGAGAACTATGTATTTACCCCAAGGCGCTGCTAGATCCTTATGGAGTCACTGAGCAGAGAAATCCAGCTGCTCACCCTAGAGATCGAGCCGTTCATACCACAAGTGCCGTACTAGCTGTCTTACAGTCATTTTACCAAGCACACTTCTGTGAGAGCATCTTAAAAATCTTTGTGCCTCTCACTGGGACTTGTGGCAGTGCTTTAATATTCAGTAGGAAATGTAGGTGCTCAGCCCCTCTGAAAACTCGCTTGTTCCTATAGGTGCAAAAAAGTATCTATAATCTTTCCCACAGACAAAGATAGGGACAAAATATTTATCATAGAACTTCTATTAACGTGTTACGTGTTCTATAAAAGTTTGAGCTATTTTAATTTTGCACAAATGCTCGGAAAGATTTTTACATTTTGTCACGTGTCTCCGCTGAACAAGATTAGTAGCTTCACAAAGAACACAATTATAAGGATATTTTTAAGTCAAAAATTCACTACCGTGCCTGAAATTCACTACATTAGCCCTGTGATCCTGCAGTGGTGCACATATTTCTAACCTACATCCGTTGCTCAAGTAAGTCATCTGATCTTTCACAGAGTTACAGTCATGCAGATGACCTAGGGAAGCCCAGGTAAGTGCAACAAGGCTTCAGCACCTGGAGGCCATCCTGCCCCACTGTTCCCCTTGGTACTGGATTTCCTGGCCATAAGCGTAATCCTCTGGTCTTCAGCAAGGTCTGTGAGACGGTTCCCTGCACTGCCTTCCCGGGCTGGTGGCAGGGTACAGTGCTCACTGCAAGCTCATGGTCCTTGATAGCACGGAGACAGCTGCACTGCCACTTGCAGCAAGGAAATACTAAACAGCCGAAGAGACACGACTACTTCAGTGAACCGGACTGGAGGAAAGAAGGATGGTTTTCTTCTCTGCTTCATGGAGAGCAACTTACAGTTTTGTTCCTCCACTTGACTTTTGATACAACAGGGAAAGTGTTGTGAGAGGAACAGCACATGAGAAGTTCTTTCTATCAATAAAGGAGAAATAACAAACACTTCCTGAAGAAAACACCTTTTCTTCTCAGTAATGAAGATGATGACACAACTAGTGCAACTTAGCTTAGCAGCTTCTCTATAGTAGCTTCAGGAGTCCTGCTGCCACAAAAATCAGGGCACAAATCAATCTTGTGAATGACAGGACAAAAGTCTGATCAGGACACGTATTTAACAATGGCTGTACTTACCAGAGATTCTCTTTAACACAGTGAAGATAAAAACAATCTGCCTGGAGAGACCCAAAGGGAAAGAACTGGGTGGTAGTCTCACTGTGTGAGATGATGATAACATGCAAAGAAAACCTGCACATCAGTGTTAAAAATAAAGGAAAACAGCCAATCGCTTGCCCCTGTCTCAAAGACAGGGTGAGGAGGAACACTGGACTAATCCCACGAGGAACTCGAGTTACTTGCTGCTGCCCTTGTAAACCTGCCCTACAGGAAAGACAGACAGATCCATATGCCCTGGCACCGGGATGCAGAAAACCCCACTGTAGCTCCCAAATCCCTCCCTGAGCTCGCTGGAGCTCCTAAACTGTCATGGATGTAAGCAGGGCAGAAAGAAGGACAAGTGCTCTTTTTTTCACATCCTTTTTTTTTTTTTTCCTTTCTTAAGTATGAGACCTCCAGGACAGGACTTCTGCTCTAAAGGGCAGAGGCTGGTGCTTTTGTTAGGGACTGTAGGCACTACTGTAAACTAAATAATAAGCAACTACATAAATGTACCATTAGAAATCCCATAGCCTGGCTTGCTGATTTGGCCCTGAGGATCCATTAGAAAACGTCCTCCTCTTTTGCCTTTCCAGCACCCATATAATAATAACCACAATCTATTTTTTACTGCAAAAATAGAACAGAAAAATTTGTCATGGATTCAACTGAAAACTCCGTTTTAATATGAATCATACATTTTCTAATCCCCTCCACATTAAATTATTCTCTGGATAACGAATCAGATATTCTTTTATTAGCGTATTTCATTTCTAAGCCTTTCAACACATAGAAATAACATTTTTTAGCAAGGGACAGCTCTTAGACAATGAAAAGATATTAAATTGTAGGTTTAAAAATTTCCTTTCTACTGGAAGTCCATATATATTGAGAGGGTAACAGAACAATTGTGCTACCTCAAGATTCATTAACTGCTGATCTCACTAACAGACAGGCAAGAGAGAAAACGAGGAACGGAACCTTTTGAATATTTTATTAACCCTGATATTCAATTATTATAACAATGCCACTCAGGAGGGCTTGCACTGAATTTCTGCTGGAGGTTGTTATTTTAAGAAAATGGTAACTGATCGATTTGAACACAGACAAAATTGTTTTCCAGTTTCATTAGTAACATGTATTACTCATCCTCCCTTCAGAAACAGGAAAAAACCTGTTTCTATTGCACTAAAATTCCCAGAATTTTAACAAAGTAACTTAAACCCCAAACCTGAAATGTATATATTTTCATGCGAATAATGACAGATGCATATACACTTCCTGTACTTTACAGTAATCGATCATGTACCGCAAAAGGACTAATCTATTTTCCTTCTTTAACCTCACCAGAACCTACTTACTTGATATAGTGGCTTTTTTTTTTTTTTTTACCAAACGGTTCCTATTTTTCACATTATTATATTTCTTCTCAAAATTTTCAACATTTCTCAACTATTCTACTGTAGATTTTGGTAGCTTGCGGCAAGTCTTTTCCTTTTAATTTTTAATGGGCACATTTTTATTTTTCATTAACTAGACGTCTACAATATAAACGGGTCCTATGCAATACTTGCCATGTCATTAAAAGCCCCCTGCAGAAGTTATCTAGCAAAGGCTCTTGTCTGACAGTGACGCAGCATTGTTTCCCCCACTGCTTCCCACCCTCCTTAGACATCTAGAACTGCAAAGGAAAAAATGCTGGTTTAATGCCTTTCCATTAAGCTAATTAGAAGCAGAACTGCTTCTGAAGGCAAATTAGCAATAACAGCTACAACAATAGACCCAAGGAAAGAAATCCTGTATCCTGAGCTGGTGGAAAATCACTTGTCATTTGGTAGCAAGGCAACTGAGTAGGAAAAAATGTACACATCTATTTCTGAAAGTAAGTGAACACCAGTAAGAGCGCGCATTCCTAACGTGCACTGGAGTCGGCAGCAGGGTGGCACTTTGTTCCCTGAGGAGGAGGAGGTGGAGCTGCTCTTAGCATCTCACTGTAAGTACCCGTGAGGCTCTCCCATCTCTGAAGATGACAAGACAGCCTGTGCACCACTTCACATTTTGTCACTCAAACAACGGAATGCTGGCACATGCATCACCTGAAAAATTTCGGGGTTGTGAACTTTTTTTTTGTTTTACTGAAATTAATACTAAGATAGGATTCACAGATGAATGTTTGTAATATCAGAATATGCTACAGCTTGTCACAATTACATTTCCCCAGTTATATTCAGAGTTCAGTAAGCATATAAGAAAAGACAGGAGGTTGCTATGCTCCCCATTAATCTTTACTTTCAAAATGCTAATTATTTTGCAGTCTCATATGACATCTTTGATATAAAGATCAGATGTCCCAGCCACGAGTGCTGGTTATCTAATTACACACAAAGCACACCTCTCTATATTTTGAAAAACCTGAAAAAGTTAATGCACACATTTCTCTTTCTGAAAGCCGACTTCCTTTCATTTCATTGACTTCAGCAACAGCGCATAAGCAAAACTGTCCCTAAAACACAAGCCGACAAAACCATCTCGAGACAACCCTTTTATCTGCGGTTAACAATTATGTGCCATCAACATTCTCTGAAAAGACATCATGCAAAACCCACACTGAAGCTAACGTAAGACATCAATTATGCTCGGCAGAAACTAACCCACACATGAGAAATGTGTCTCTCCTGCACATAGCTCTAGCCTCAAGCCAAGCTGTTGCAGTGTGGTCACACAGATAGTAGCCATTTGTAAAGTTACTGCTAATACTTAACAAGCTTTTAGAAGAAGCTTTCTTCTAAGATTCTGGATTTCTGGTAATACTTTTGAAGTCTAACAAAAAAACCCGCCCCAAACCAAAAAAAACAACTAACCAAGCAAGCACATGTGGGTCCAGATGCTCAGGGAGCTTTAACCAAAGTCTTATGTTCCCCATTCATAAAACTAAGGTGGTAATACCAATATCACTTAGCAGGGCTGTCAGAATTTCACCGGCTAATATTTGTGAAGAGTCAAGTATCAAAGTTGCTCTTTGATGTTGACTTTGTCAAGATTCTTACTGTCCAGGGCCACCGCTGGGCTTGAAAACAAGCTGAGTACTGCCAACTAGGCCAGAGTACGATAGACTGCACTTGGAAAATAGCTTTAAGAAACAATTATGTTTGCAGTTAACAGGAGCTATATATATAGGAAGACTGTGCTTAATTACTGTTAAATACAATACACGTGTAACAGAAAGAATTAAACAAACGTGTTTAACTTCAGCTGGTTTTGTCTCAGGAAAGGACTTTGTTCATATAACATTGAGACTATTTTTTTTATCATCCTCAACACTACTATTGGAAAGGACATTTAGTGTGAAAATTAGATACACATTCAACTTTTTTTCTCTCAATAGATAAAACTGACACAAACATATAAATTCCCTTTACTTTATTTTCAATATAACCATTTTACCTCAGCTAAAACCATGTTTATTAAAGGTTCAATGATCGAAGATAAACTAATCTTTAACTACTGTTGACAAACGATTGCTTGGGGAGTCCTGCTCATCCAATAAAGTGTATCTGCGCTCCCCACATTTCTCCTTGCTATCACACCATAAACTATTTTTATAGCATCTTCTATGCAATGCATCACCGGGCACTTTACATTATAAGACTAATCAGCAGATAAAACACCACTGGAGCTTAGAACACTGACATAAAACTCAACATCTAGTAAAGTCTAAATCAAAAAGATAAGTTTTCCGCATCGATTTGTGCACTAAGAGAATCACACGCTCCCCGTGCGTGAGGATGGGAGAGAAAGAAGTCCAGTGATGTGGAGCAGAGCGATTCAGAGCTTACATTCGATAAAGCTTGCACGCAGACCTTGGCAGTTACTTTGGAAGGTTTCAAAGGGCCTAACACAAACAGAATGAAAATGGCAGATGCTAAACCCGTGTAATACGCATTCAGTTTTCTAAGAACACAGGTTTTAAATGTGCATTAGAGCCTTGGTCAAAAGCAATTCCAATCCTTTCAGAATTGTCTGATGATTGCTTGTATTATCTCCACTTTGGAAAGTAATAAGCGGCTGTTTCTCTCAGTACAGAAGTGGTCAAATTATTCTATTGAACCACTGAGAAGGTAGAGAGGTAGAAATAGTTTGGAAGGTAAACTCAGCCAAAACCTCATGAGAAACAAAATGATTCAACACTTAAGATATTTTGAAATAACAATGTAATCTAACAGTTTATTGCAGAAATATTTGTTGGGAACCCTGTACTCCTTGTAGTCCTACCCTCAGTTCTCAGGATTTGTGTATGTAATTACTCAAAGTCAAAGCAATCATAGATAGCAACGAAGTATAGAGAAAAAAATTAACTCTGTTTACTTAAGAGTTGAAAGAGATTGCAATACTTATCTCAGTAAAAATGCTCCTCTATAGGAACAGCACTCCTGCAATAATGATAATCAACCAGATTATAGGGGCAGAACTCAAAACTCATAGAAATCAACCCTGAGCGTATTTCAGGGAAGAAGGAGCTTTAAGAGGCTGAAAAAATCAGCAGTGAAAGAGAAGTCAGGAGTTGTGAAAGTCCTGAGCTTAGATGCAAAACAATTCCAATCCACAGTGAGCTGAGAAAAGAAGGGACCTTTATCTGTAATGCTCTGAACTATACAACAATTTAAAATAAACAGTAGCAAAAGACACACTTCATGTTGAAAAACAACGGTGTAGCAAGTTCTCCAGTGTGGGATGAGGATACATCACAAGCAGCATCACAGGACTTTGTACATTAGGTGGGCCGTAAGTGTTAACAAAACCAGCATCTAAAGTTTTCACACAAATTGTCACATGGGAATATTTTAACTCACAAAATCAAATTAAAAGACTTCCCCTACAGGAAAAACTAATAAAGGATCAGAGTGGGAAAAGGGGGTTGAGATGGTGGGGCTAACAAAGCCAAAGGATGGCCACATCTATTAGCAATGCTAGAGACTGTAATAATAAAAGAAGATAATCTGAGATCTACGGACAATTCTATGTATTATAACTGGATTTGCAACTCAACAGTCAACATCTGTTTGGTCAGATGCTGTGAAAGGGAAAAACCCCTAGGATTTGATCCTTCTAAATCCAGCTAACATATATTAGCAGGTATCAGTCAAGTCCCAGTGCTGTTAAGAGTTTGTCATTGCTGCAGTCACCGTAGTGCTTGGCTATACGTCCTGTTACTTGCAACACAAAACAAACCCAAAATGTTAGCCTGCCTGCTATGTATCACTTGGGTTTAAAAACCAGACGTTTTCACCCAAAAAGGGGAGTTGGATACACTCTGCAGCTCACAAGCCCTAGTCCCACCTGGACTTGTGTCCTGGCAGAGGCAGGGCTAACACTACCCCACATGTGGCACCGGCACATCACTGCACGCGTGAGGCCACGTACTATACATCTGCAACAGATAAACGGGCATAGAGAACAGTCTGCCTTGACTGTGCTTCCCTTTCCTGTGGTGGAATGATGTGAACAGTAACAAACAGGGGTCTGCAAGGAGCAAGGGAGGATGAGACCCAAGATTAATGTTTGAAAGTTTGACTGGAAGACAGAGAATCTGACTCTGTTCTGCCCGGCTGCTCCACGAGTACACTCAAAAATGAGAAACAAGAAAGTGTTAAAAAAAAAAAAAAAGTATACCTTGATATGTGGCTTAAAATCCTTGCAAAAATAATCCCCAATCCTCTTACATTTCCTAGATCTAATCCACACAAATCATCAAGACAATAACACAGGGAGAGCAACCTTGGGTAAGGCCAAATGACCTTGTGAGATATGGCAACAATATTCGCACTGTTGCCTATGACCTTGTAAGGTCGAAACGAGGTGCTTCAAGGTGCTTGGATGGCTCCTCGCTGACCTTATGCTGTCAAGGCAATATAGCCACTGCAGTATCATCTGCAACAGATGTGCTTGACTGTATACTTGGACAAATTCCCTCACAAAGAGCCAAAATAAGGCTGTGAATAATTATAGGGGAACAAGCAACTATTACAGGGAGCGTGGCTTGCAAGTTGAACGCCAGTAACAAAGAGCTAGATTGGGAGGCTTTGTGATGAAGAGCGACTGAAAAGCCCTGCTCAGTGGATTTGTGGTTTGAAAAGCTCTGTCTGAATTGGCCAGAAATTTACATGATGATCAAAGGTAAAATAAGTTTAGCTGAAGAATAGCAGAAACACGCTTCCATTTTTATAGGCAGGACGGGAGATGGCACGCTGCAGGCAAAAAGATGTAGAGTAGCATGAGTGTTGCAGATCAAGATTGAGACATTTGCCATTCGATGGAAAATTCAGCTGCTCTTACAGTTTTTACTGATATGCAGATGCTTGGTCACTGTCATATTAGGCTTAGGATGTCAAGCAATGTGCACGCGCAGCAGTCAGATGGGACAGAATTGTGAACGTGACCCCTGTTTAGAGAGGATATAGGCCACAGAGGCAGCAGAAGCAATGAACTGAAAATCTCAGTCACAGAACTGGAGATGGAGGGGTCCTGAGATTATATCCGCTCCCTAACTCACTCTCTTATTATCATCACTACCACAAAAATCAACCTAATTGGTGCCTAAATGGCACAAAACCAGAGAGCTGTCCATGCATGTGCATGTGAGTGTGAAGATTCTAAACCACAGCTGCTCGAGCGTCAGCCACCCCTGTCCCACTTGCCTCTGCCCTGAGGACTCACCTTGCTGTGTGCGTTAGGACATTTCTATTAATAGGCAGCTATATCACATTCAAGAATTCACTGCACCTTTCATAAAAGAAATAGACAAGGATTTTAATACCTAAGGGACAACCTCAGCCTGAAGCACCTCCACGGTAACATGGAATGAAAATAAGAATCTGTTGCTGACATTGAGCTGGTTCTCTTTTACATGTTCCAGATCCTATTCACCAATTACTCGCTGAACTTTCAATAAAGTTGGTGTTCAGTTGTGCTAGGTTAACTGGTAACAGGAGCACGGGTGAGCTAAGTGACTATAATAAACTGAACTCCAGCAGAAGACAGAACAGATCTACGCAGCCAGGTGACAAGAATATAATGGAAGGCATTAAAGGCACTATTGAGAGGTTCAGAGGATGCCAAGATTGTCATAAACTTCATGTCCTTAACAGCTTTCAATTAGAAGGCCTTAGACAAGTTTACAAGTGCAAAAAGTAAATCATTACATATCTGAGCAACGTAAGTGACTAAACACACTTGCTTCCTGGCTTAATTACGATCTAGTCAGAGAAGTACATTTTTATATATCAAAAAAGTCTATAATCAGAAGAGTCATTATCCAGAAGTACACTGTTAAATGGGAGATGGCAGCCAATAGCTATATACTTAATTCAAACAGTGAGCTGGGATTACTCACCGGTTCACATCCTCCTGGGCTTGAAACATTAGCTCCAACAGTCATCAAAACAGCAACACAACAATACAAGTTGATGAACTCACAAAGGAAAATCATCTCATGACTGTGAATAGACATTTACTAATAATAAAATCTAAAGAAATGCAAACTCAGGACGGTGTTAAATCTAAAATTTGTAGGGAACGTAGATGTGGGAGAGGAAGCATCTTCACAGAAGAAAGATTTTCTGACAAAGGTCATTTCTAATTTCAGCTGGTACCTTGTTCCAAATATTTGGCACACTCTGAGCAGATGATGAGGAGCAGACACTCAGCCCTAGGTCAGTACTGAAGAATTCAAGTTGCAAAAAAAAAAAACCCACATTCTCTGCAAAAAAAAGTTATCCCTGCTTGCAAACCTGCAAAATTTTTGACGGAGTGAAAAATGTCTTTCCAATGGAGACAGATGAGCTCTGACCTATGACTGTCAAACACAACATTTCTCTACTCTGTTGAAGACAGTGGAGTTAAAGAAGTGAGATTAGATTCTCATTTCAGTCACAGGAGTAAAATCAGAACAACTCCACTGACATACTCTCCACAAAGCTAGTGTTTGGTCCTTTGAATCCAGAAATAAACCATGACAACAGACTCTCAGTCATCCTTCCAAAACTTATAGCCTTAGTCTCTTTACATGAGCGAATGCTGACTAAAGCACGGGGCCAAAGAGGACCACCAGAGGTTTCATCTGATTTTCTGATGGAGCCTGATGGAAACATGATGGACCTAACAGAAAATCCTCTACCTGCACGCAGCATTCATACAAACAGCAGCGTGTTGTACAAGGCACTTGAGTTCTCAGAATTACGTAGGAAAATGAGAAAGAATACTAGGAAACGGCCGAAGAACACATCGAAAGCAAAGCACAATCTTAATGAAAGAAGAGAAGCAACATTTAAAGGAATCAATGGTGAGCAGTTACCAAATTAAAAAAAAAAAAAAAAAAAAAAAGCCTTCAGCTCAATGTGAGCTGCCTCTCAGCTGGATTAGAAGACTATAAAGAAGAGGAATCAACTTCCAAATTACAACACAATTATTTCACCAGGTTCTTCCTCGGAAAAGATAATTATAGTCCTGCAAATACTGAAGGCACATATTAAAAAAACCTGAACTGTAGTCGTTCAAGAGACATTTCATGGCCCAGAAAAATCAACAGGCAATTGTACCTTCATCTGAGATCAGAAAAATACCTACAGGCAAAGTTAAGAGAGGAGAAGGAAAAAAAAAAAAGCATCTCGTATTAGCAAAAGCCTTATTCGAGCAACATTTCACTTTACTAGCATGGAGTTTAATTACATGCTAGCCTGAAGAAAGGTTAAAATAAGTTACTATATGAACTTAAGGAAGAAAACAAACCTGGTTCAATGAGGAGATGGAAATCTGGAAGGCTGGCTAACAGTTGTATCATGAGCAGCTAAATTCTACCATGCCCTTTAGCTGCATTTGCCAGCAATAAAAATAATCTCATTCCAGATTTGAAGCATGACATCCTGGAGAGCTTGGTCTGTCCCTCAGAAGAAGTTACATTCTACTAACTGCATCATGTATGCAACATTAAGCAAAATGCAGAAGGAAAAAAAACGCAGACTTAGTCACAACTTGTTTAGCTTCAGATGCTTCCAAGCAGAAATGATGCAAATAATAAAACAGAAGACGACTCCTGTAGATTTTTAGGATCATCTTTTTAAAGTCATGTCTTTCACTCTTTCCATGACTTGAGGCATATATTGATATATTCCTGTGAAATCCACTATAAAATCCATGCTCTGCACCCAGAACCTGCCAGAGGTTAGGGAAAGTAATCTTCAAAAAGTAGATAATAATTTAAAAAATAAGCTCCTCTGTGTAAATCTTTATAAAAGGAAACAGACTTAAAAAAAAAAAAGATTTTCTGAGATATCCTTTAAAAAAGTAGGAAAATTTGGGTCTTTTCATGACTTCAGCCTTTGCTACTTCACAAGCTTTCCACACTGCTTGTCTTTGCCAGCTCGGGGAACAGTAACTATGATTATACACTGCAAAATAAGTAGCATTAGTCCTAAGGTCGAATGAAACACCTAAATATTTCGGACTCCTTTCAGGGTTATGAAAATGTACACTGACTTTCCCCCTCCTCCCGTAATAAGATGAGTAAGTTGTGCCCAAGGCCAGTTGAGTTCCAAGCAGCTGAACTAAGGAGCCTTGGTATGATTGTGATTACCTACTGGCTTCTTCTGGATGACCACTTCAAGTTCCTCTGTACATATCAAATATCCCTTAAAACCATACACATATGGTTTTTGCCAGACCACATCTCATTCTCTGGGGAAAAAAAGACCTTTTTTATTTTTCCAAACTTCCCCGATGTACTTCAATAAGAATAAAAACAGGGGAAAAAATGGTCAACCCTTCCCCAAGTAGCAGTGTGAAGAAGCTATGGAATAATGAATGCTGACTGCCCTTTTTAAAAGTGAAATATGGAGAAGAGCAAAAGAACTCAATAAAATGTTTGGTGCAAAGGTTGATAAAAGATGGATATTATAAAGAAACAATGGGAGTTGATCAAAATACTACTAATTTCATCTAAATGCTTCAGATTTATAGCTGTGCATGTATCGATTTATAGAAGTGGTTTTGGCAAGCATTCGTATCGCTGTAACAAAAATTAGTGCTATTGTCTCCCACAACTCAATGTCACGCTGCAGTGAGTATGTGCATGGCGGAAGCCCACATCCCCCTGTTTCACTGCTGTAAAAGATGGTTTTAGCAGGAGATGTTTACGATGTTCTCTCACACACATCTGTTACAAACCTAGGGATGCATTGTGCAGCGAGGACAAGAGATATTTGCCAAGTCCCAGCATAGGTTTCTCGTAGCCACAGGCACCTAATAACACGGCTCACCCGCTTTCAATATTGTACATTATCGTCCTAGGCACCAAAACAAATATGGGAGGATGGTCCACAGCACATACCTAATGCTGTATGTAAAGCAGCATTTATCACGTTGCAGATCCGCTACTTTAAATTAAGCATTGGTTTCAAGGATACTATTGTTTGTCCTAGGGAGTAAACTTGCAGCATTTTTAGGAGGTCATCAGAAGAACTAAAAATGAAGTATTAGGGTTTGACAAGCAATTAGCACAAACGCCCTTGCCAATAAAATTAAAAGTGCCCTTTAAGTAAAGAAGAAAACACACTTTATTACGTTAATTCTTACAGCTTCACAAGATAATACTCAAATCAAAGCTGCAAAGCGTAAATTCCAGCGAATGTTGATAAAACTAGGAAAGGACAATTGGGTTTGGCACATCGGAGAAAGCGAGCAAGGCTTGCAAATCCTAAAAGCTTTTAAGAGAATGATATCACACACAGGCAAAGTGAGGTTTGAGAAGGCAGACCGGAAAACAATCAGCAGCTTGTTTCAGCCTTTCTAGGCTGGATGAATTCAAACAGAAAACAGCATGATAGGATTCTACCCATGTACATATTTTTCACTTCAGGGTCCTAGCAAACCCTTTCTAACAGACTGTGAATTGTAGCTTATGGCTCTCTCGCATTACAAGGCTCCTAGGTAAAAGCAGAGCTTTCCTTTTACTACATTCAATTCAAATTTCTGTAATGAAACTATAATAGAATCAGCCCAAAAGCTCAGTCTATTTAATCATCTTGAAGTCACACTTGCTGGAACCAAATCCACATAAATCAAAGAATATCCCCCAGCTCAGTGGTTTGGCCACACTGTGCTCCTAAAAGTATAAGAAAAGATGAGAAAAATAATGTTTAGACTAGCAGCATGTGCAGCATGCTCCCTGAAGACTTTGGTTTCATTCAGGCACCCTGATATTTTACAAACACATGCCGGGCTCATTGCGCGACATTCCTTCCTCTCCTGGACCCCATGGTGTCAAGCTTTCCCATCTGTCTCATGTAGCTAAAGTGGTGCTACAGCTCTAAAGGCAGTTTAAGATGAGCAAAAATCAAAGCATTTTATTTGGAATATCTAAAAGAAGCAGCACAGTTACACAACTCTATAAAAGACAGAGGTGAAGAAATGAAAGGAAAGCAATGCTTTAATTACGCCGTCTCCTTTCTACATCTCTTTGCTCATTGCATACTTTCACTCCCTGTGCATAGTTTATGCCTGAGGTTGTATCTGCCAGACAGTGCCTACTTCTGAGTTTTGTCAGAAAATTTCCCTGTAAGGGAGAGTTTCCCCGTGGAGAGGTTCCAATAAAAGAAAACCCTTGGAAGCACCTGTCAGAGCTCACCCTCATGTGGCTCCATCCTCCCCGAGCACGCAAGCTTTTATGGCTAATCTCTCCTTTGAAGTTTCCCAGGTGTCCAGGCAGATCTGATCTTTCATTCCAAAATGTGCTCTAATCTCTCCTTATCCAAACGATGGTCTTACTATTTTTTTTTCCCCAATAAAATAATCATTGCTTTCCTCCCTTAGAGATGCAAATGTCTCTGTATGACACAACGCAGCACTGAATGGTTACTGAGCAACTCTCCCTTGCTTTCACAAAGGAATCCTCACTCCACTCCCCTTCTGTGTCTTGCTGCAGTGCTCCCGTATCCATCACTACAACTAAATTAGATATAAGGATCCAGCAGGTTCATAAACATCTGTAACTGTTGATTTGACTCTGGACAGACATGATGCTAATAATTCCTCTAGGGTTATAAAGGGCTGGTGGTGACGTCTTTTGGGTTAATATTACATTACATCTTTATTCTCATTTTTAGAATCATGCTGTTGTTATGCCCACACGGTCAGAAACGTGTCCTCACACATCCTACCTTGTATCCCCCTCTGCCTTTCTCAAATTTTGGCATTAAAATATATTCCCCCTGCCTCTGGAGATGTCCACTTGCTTCTTCTGAGTAAAACACAGTTTTGAAGCAAACACCCTGCAAATTCATCACATCTTTCAGTACGGCTGTTTAACTAACTGTATGGGCAATGCTGATCTGATGGGGAGTAGGGTGTACACAGCGTGGTACTTGCTCCCTTCCAGCTGCCCTCTATCAGATCAGTCCTTGCCCCTGCAGCTTGGGAAATAGGACTCAACGCTCATTCAGTGTCCAGGAAAACATTTCTGCAGTCGAATAGGCAAAGGATAACTGGCTCTATTCAGAACTCGGACCAGGAAAAGTGACAATAGGTATTAAACGCACGAATCCCTTTCTATTGTCCTCGTGTCCAAGCACAAGCTTTGCCACGCAGTTAACAAATATCCTGCATGTCACATAAGACTCTCCCCAAGGTGAGGGATGTGTGTCTCATTCCTGTAGCAAATCATTTCTACAGCCTGGAAGTTTTAATGCAGCCACACAGTGCTGGTGTATGTCCCGTCATTTCGTAAGACTCCAGCATTTCTTTGGCAGCTCGCACTACACAGTAAAGATAATCCGCCCCTTGCCTAGGAGAGTGCACCTACGCAAACCTTTGGTAACTTGCTCTTGCCACTGTCCTCTGTATGCTATATCCTCAGTGTAAGAAATGTTAAGTTTCCTGTTTGTTCCAATTATTGCCTTGAGCACACACACCCAGTCTGCTAAAGCACTCAGAAGGAAAGGGCTAAATTACTACAAGTATATGATCATATACTGTATTTTCCCCCATTGTTCATTCTTGAATCAGTATACAGGACACCAACGTCCACAAAACAAGCACAGGTTTAATATTCTGTACCTCTGAACAAGAGGAGGAACTAAAGAGGTAAGGATTCTTGCCCCACATCCCCATTTTGCTAGCCGCACGCTATTACAAATGTTCCTAAACGATGTTAACTTTTCCCTCGTATCCAAGCACGGTGGTTTCTCTGAGCTTTACAGACAGTCATGGATTTACGCCAGCGGGGTGAACCAGCAGTATTGCAAAACTTACAGACGGGGAACTGGGGACAACAGGAAGGATGAGCTAAAGAAATGTCCACTATTTTGAGCATCCTATTTGAAGTAACAGCTTTCTCACTAATGCTGACTCTAGTTGTTTAGCTGTTGAAAGACAAAGCTTAATATTTCTTCTCGGACACATGGAGAAGTTCTGTGAAAGTCATGCAGGATGACTCATTCACAGGCCCAGACAGGCACTAGTTCTCAAGGCAGCTTTCTTGGCCGCCATATGATCCTTTCTCTCTTTTACAAGCATCCATCATTTTTTTTTCATCCTCTCAATTCTGCTACATATGGTGTGACACAACATCCTTATGAAGCTCCTTGAAACAACAGCATCTTTTTTTTTTTTTTTCTACTTAGCTGCGATTTGTCCAAAGCACATGCCATCTGTGCATCCTGCAGAAAAAAAAACCCCACAAACCTGTAACTAGAGAACGCTTGGCGAACTTTTAAGCAAAGGAAAGCAGGTCATAAAATGGGACATAATGGGCTACAGCAACTACAGATCTTGAAATCAGTCCTCTGTAAATTATACATGCTGGGACATTATATGTTAATTTTGCTGTTGCATATTGATGAGATGCACAAATCTAAACCACAGATTTAGATGACAAGCCATTACTAGTTTTTCCTCTGCTGGAGATTCAGAGAGGCCTAAGAATAAATTCCAATGCCTTTCACAATGCAGCAAACACCCAGAACGTCCACCACAGTTCTAGGAGACCTGACCCTTCTCCTTTAATGGGTACAAAAGGACTTCGAAGCAAAAATACAAGTCATTTCACCAACTGAGAATAAAGAAGGGGAAAAGAATAATCTCCTTAACACTGAAAGTCAGAGACAGGCTTTCAGAATGTAAATGGACCCCAGTTAACACTTATTAATGCTATCTCAAGGTTTTTATTTTCTATGCATTTTAAAAAAATTAAAGTAGCTCAAATAAATGACAAAAGCCTGGAAAGGAAATACTATTCATCCACTTTTACGACATGGTGCTTAATGCTCTGCCAACATGCCTCTCCACAGAGTGCTCACAGAGTGACCGTTTCCCCCCTGAGCATTCAATCCTTCCTATCTCCTGCAAGGCTGCCAACAAGCGCGCTAATTGCTGCCAATGACGATGACATTTTCTGTGTTGTGAAATGGATACCTGGCACTGGACTATTCAGCTAATTTCACAGAGGTGAGCAGTTGTCAAACGATAATGATTTCTGACGACTAGTGAAAAAGCCTCTATGGGAAACTCTAAAAGAAAAGTCGTAAGACAATGACACAAAGGGAAAGAAAATAACGTGAAATGCAACAGCTTCATTTTATGTCTCTTTTCTCCCTTCCTCTTTTAAATACGCAGCACCACCAAAAAGCCAATCACTCTCATCATTTTGCTCTGCTCGCAAGGGCACAACTGGTTGTGCTGCCACCTCAGATGAACACAGAGGTCCTGGAAAGAGCAGTCCTGAGACCCTTGCACACCCCTGCCAGTATCTTACTTGTTTTCCTGGTGCCGGTCCTAAAAGTGAAACGGGAAGGGAAGGCAGAACACAGCACCGAACGTGAACTGTATGACCGATGAGGATTTTAGGAGTAACTATTTAGGAATAACTCCTTGTGTTTTGGGTTTTTTTTCTTCATTATATTTAAGTATTTGATTTGGTATGGGTCTGTAAGAACAAAGGAACAGAGTGAAGCATATGTCTGTAAGGTGAAGAGTGCTGTATTTTTACCACCTGACTGAAGAAATTCAGTCCTATTCCAACCTTTTTTATTTTAAATGAAAATGGTTTAAACACAACTTCTCAAATTTTTACTCTATCAAAACCCCTGCATATGAGCAAAGTTCACCCTCATTAATGCTGCCTAAGTGTACACATGTCCTTGACATTTTGTTGTATCTGTGCAATAACATATTTTTGATTAAAGTTTGGATGCCAGTTTTCAAATACTTGAGCCAGTTCTGCTCAGATTCAGAAGAAAGCTCATTTCAGCACTATTGTGCAAGACAATTCAATTACAACTCCGTCTCCGGTTAAAATTATTCAATTCTACCAAAACAAAACTAGCAAATAAAATCTCTCTAGAATACCACCCAAGCTATTAGCCTACATAATAGAAATGTTTTAATGAGAACATGTCCATTTTTCTTCTGAAAGAGTTGATTATAGAATCCCACATACAGTCATTACGGCATTTAGCAGATTTACAAGTTGTCCTGGGAAGCACCTTTTATCATTGCTTCAGTTTTCACCTATAAGCAACCTCTCTTGGGAATTCTGAATGGAAATTTGCATTTGTTAAGCCTTCTACTGAGGAACCTTTATTAAGGAGGTTACAGGTTAACTGACAGGTTAAGTGGAGCTGCTGACAACTGGAAAATATTGAATCGTTTATAAAAAGAATTGTAAAAATACCATGTGTAAATAAAGATTTTATTACAGACTACAAAGCAATCTACTCTTTGTTCCTGGGATCTGTAGCTCTGCTAACCAAGGATTATGGTACCATCTACCAGTGTTTTACTGGCTACATCAATGGTACAACATCCTCAACGGGACGTGAAGTGGTTTAGAGCTTTATTCTGTGTAATACTGCAGCATGATGTGCGCGATCAGCTGCTGCTGGAGTGGAAGGAAGCCTAAAATAAAAATATAGTTCAATATGCAGAGGGTGAAACGGGACTGGAGATGGGAAGGCAAGCTGATTCCTCTTCCCTCATGGGATACGACGCATCCTTTTCATCATTTCTAATTTTTTTTTACATATTCTACAGCCTGTAACAAAAGATGACCTGCAGGCACTTTCTGTCAAGTGCCTGTCAAAGTTGTTCTGTGTATAACAAGCTAGAAGGATAGCAACTAAAATATGCTAACATTTCTTAATGGATTACTAGAAACTGTTACTGGTTTGCGGCTGTTTTGTAATATACTGTTGAATATCTTTATAGCTATGATTTCAAATGATAGCAACAGAGCAACTGGTGTAGCAAATACTCTTGCAGTATCACTGGCTGCTGATACTAAACTGGGAACACGTTAAACCCTCCGGAACAAACGCACGCACGAAGAAGCGTAGTGGGAACTAACCCATGTACAAGTTTTGGCTGATTTCAATTAACTTACTCAAATCTCCATTTTAATACCAAGAAATGATGTAGAAACAAAAGGAAGGAGGAAAAAGTGCGGTCCTCTGTTTCAGCAATAATCAAACCAGACCAGGAGTGGAAGATTGCATAAATTTCTGCTCTTGCCACACTCAGCCCAGGACAATACACATGGCAGCGCACCCTTTTTCTCACTACCTACCATCTAAATACTTGATCGAGGTTATGTTCCAGTCCAGCACAATTCTCAGTTTTATACTCTGGTGAATGATAAAGTATATTACCTTATTTGTACAATAATTTCCTTGCTTCTTCCACTCGGGGAAGAAAAATTCTATTTCTGAGAGATGGTTTTGTTTGTTTGTTTGGGTTTTGCTGGTTTTGGTTTGGTTTTTTTTTGGTGAGGGATTTGGGTTTTTTTGCAGGGGGCGGAGGGAGGGGTGTGTGTGCATTCGTTTCTTTTATGGGAAGGGATGGGGGAGCGATTATAAATACTTTGATTTATCAGGTATGATTTTACTTCTGAGGAATTAATACTGTCAAGATCTTATAGCTGTGCTTTGTAAAACTGTTTGAAATATATTTCTAAAGCATGTGAGCCTCACCCATTACATGCATTTAAAAACCCACAAATATTGAGCATGGGGAATATGGCCAGTCAGAAATGTCAATGTACACCTGCAACTGGTCCCTCTGAAGACTACAACCCTGTACAGATCAGAACAACACAGGGAATCTGACATATAGCCATTTTATTAACTCTGTACAGAATATAGTGATGTAATTATTAATCTATACCAAGAAACGACAGAGTTGATAGAAGATTTTTATTCCTGTTACAACACCAAGGCGAGATTCTGAAATCTCACATCTGGCTTATATAGATTTATGGCAGTTAAATCTTTTGCTGCAGCAGCAGCTCTTCTTGGTCTTAACCTCCTCGATGTGTTTAAATACCGAGGTAACTATGTGAAAGTGCGAGTTCTACAGATACCTCACTAAATCCTAGCAGATGCCAGTACTTCCTGGAGAAACCAAACCCCCCCAGGAACCCTAGATTATTTTTGTTTGGTTGTTAAAATGCAGAATTAACACTGCAGCATTAGGTGCTCCTGCTTGAAAATTCAAAGAGCAACTTGGACTCTACAAAACCTCCTTCTCTGTGTTCAGCCTTCTTCCTCCACTGGCAATCAAGTCATGAATTCTCCCCTTCCATAATGTGATTAAGCTCTGTCTTAAAACTAATGAAGCTATTTTGTCCCCTGCTGGACAGGCTGCTCATGATTTCTTCACTCTGATAGTTAAACATCATCTTGCCAGCTTCAACTCATTTGTGGCCAGTTTATCTCCCTTTCCTCCTGTGCCAGCATTACCCTCCAGCTTCAGCAGCTGCTCTTGCTGTTTACCTGCCTGATGTATATACAGAAAGCAATAATATCCCCTCTCTCGCCTTACTTTTGCTAGGTTTAACAAGCCAATTTTTTTTTATCTTCTTCTCAGTAAGTCCTGTAACTCCCTGTTGTTCTCCTGTTCCAGCCTGTGTTCATCCTTCTCAAATGCAAGTGATCACAACAGCATGCTCAAGACCGGGTTTCTCTAATGTCTTCCCCATCATGACAGTGTCCCTGTTTTCACTAGAATATTTCATACCGTAACTCCCAAGACTGCATTTGCCTTGACCATGGCTTCATCACATTGCTTGTTCTCCGTCATTATGTGATTTAATAATCCCAAGGTTTTTTCCTCCAGCATTGCAAGCCGATGAACCCGCACGATACAGCAGGAATTTTTATTAACCACAACCTGTATTGCCTTCTAACCGCCCTACAAATTGAATAATTTTTCTGTAACTCATTCTTCAAAGTTATCCATTATTGTTATGGATAGCAAAAGCCCCACAGATTTCATCAACACATTCCATGGGTTTCCTTTAACTCTCACACCAAAGCCAGCAGTGGAAACAACAAAGAAAATCTAAGACACGGCTAAAGTTTGAGAACCATGACCTTTCTCTAGCCCACTAATTGTTGGCATCTCATCACCTCTACAACCTCGGCCAATCATCATAGAGTTTTCTACAGATTTCCACCTTCTTCAGCTAATGAAAATTTCCTTCATAATATCGGATCACGTGCATTATCAAAATGCAAGTAAGGTCTGCTGTTTTTCCTTCAAGTAGGAAGTCAAGTCCAAGATCAAAGAAAGGTACTGGGTAATGTCTGAAACGGTGTCTTTGGCAAAGTCATGGCTGCATTTTATTCCTGTTCACCATTAACCTCTCTGCCTTTATTAAGTCTTTTTTTTTCCTTTCTTGCTCAAAAAATCTGCATATTGTTCAGAATAGATTAACAAGTTTGTAGTGAGCCAGCTCGCTTTGACTTCCTCTTTTGAACGGTCATCCCTGATTTGAAAGATCTATCACGAACCCTTGCTTATTAGAGAAGTCATTTCATATTATCATGTCTTTGTGAAGTCTGGAAAGGAGATTACGTTGGCTCCCATGACTTCGGGGCATTTATGTAAGGACGTTAGAGCTTGGCTTCCACCTTCATTATGATAATATTCATTTCCATATAATAATTCCTGTGAGGCACCCTGTCTCTGCCCTACCTTCTCAGCTAATGTCTTTATTTGAACCATATCTGCGCTAGCTTTAATTTTTCAGCGAAGCGTATTTCCATGGTGTAGTCAATATTAATGAGTGCAATGATGCTGTCTGTGCATGTGCCCACTGAGAATGTGGTACTTTGAAAGTGATGCAGAAAGCAGTGGGGTTTCTTGCAGAAGAGAAATTACTTGGTATGACGAGATGTGGCATAAGGCTTTTGAGACTTAGTCTGAGAAACTGAAAAGCATCTGTAGGATCAAACTGGAAGAAAAAGAAATTTAGTCTTTGGGAGAGGAAAAAAAAAAGCAGAAGTATGATTGCCTCCACACCTCTGAGACAAGTGCAAGCAGAAATGGGGAGCCTTCTGCCAGGTTGTTTGAAGGAAGGGTCAGGACAAGAGACACTTAACTAAATCAAAGCCTGCACCTCTCAGAGACAGGAAACAGCACAGGGCAACTGTCAGACCGCATCGCTCAGGGAAAAAAAAAGCAACATCTTTAACGCTGCCTTGCTTTGCCTTCTCGTGGTCACCCGTTTTTCTCCCAGGAGAGAAGAGAACAAGAGAGTGTGACAGCAGCCGAGGACAGGCAGCATCTTGCTGGGTCAGAAATATGAAACTAATCTATACTAAGCCGAGAATGTGAAATTAATCTATACCAGGAGGAGAGCAGCTAAAATTGACAGTTTGAGATAGCTTCCCAATGTGTGAACTAAGCCGGGATGAGAACCATTTTTGTAAGTGAAAGGTGTGATCAGCCATTGCTGGGAAAGGGAGGTTGAAACAAGAAACAGGAAACGCCAACCTATTATGGCAAGAAAAAGCTGTTTCAGTTGTAGGAGGACTCTGCACTACTGCTATCCAAGTAGGAGTGCAAAGCCTGTCAATGACAGTGAATACAAAGAGTGAGAAGAAAAAAAAGTGAAGTAACAAAGGCAGAAAGTCAGCAAGTTGCTCCTGCTAAATAAGGCAGTATTACCACACCTAGCTACAGTGTTGTCAAATGAGGCCTATCTGGAACAGAACAGGAGTAGTCAAATGAAACAAATCCCTGAAGAGGGTTTGTTATCCTGGTCTTGGTCCTTAAGTAGCTCTTCCCAGGGACAATCATGCCCCTGTCATAGGAAACCCAAAGTACTTCTCCCAGTCTGCTGTCACAGTTTCATGTGTCAAAGACATACCAAAGGATAATTGCATCTGGATTCCAACCTCCTGTCCCAGCATGCAGCAAACAGCAGTGCCACGGTCCAGCACGGATCTCTTTCCAAAGCATTGCTGGCCAGAAAAGGAAATTGCCTCTAAACTGAATCAAGCTGCACCAGATCTCTCCCACTTCAAATCTGTCCTCAAGATTCACCTCTACTTGAAGCCAGAAAAAAAACAACTTGCAGTTGATCAAGTATCGCTAAGGGGATAGCCGATTAAAAAAATCAGCTTTTTGCAAACGACCATGTGACAAATAGCCAGTGTAACAGGGCAATTTTTCTTTGCACTAGTCTCTGTTCTTCCTTTCATTTGTCACACTTGCACTTCAAATTAGACTGTGACCTCTTTAGGACAGGGACTCCTAGCTAAGTGGCACAGTGATCTAAATGGTGACCATCCTGAAATAATACATAATCCTATGCGCTCAGGACATTAAACAGGTGTTTGTTTAACATAAAGGTGTCAGGCAGAGACTCTGCAATATCTTTTGCTACACCACACTTTGTCTTGATACTTCTTTCAATTCCCTCAACATCCCCCCCTAGCATCTCAAAGCCACTGATGTGCCAGTTCAATGATAACTACTGCTAAATAATTGACTGCAAACAACAAAGGCTAAAGAGTTATCTGAAGATGCCACGGGAGCGTTCTGCACATCTTCTCCATCTTAATTTCAGTGCTGAATGATTTTGTTTGATTTTTATCCAAAGGCCGAAGGCAAAACCCTGTCACTGACGAAGAGGTGCAAAAAGTGCTGATTACAGAAAACAAAGCAATCGTGGTGATGACAGCATTTAGCTTTGGTCTGCTGGTGGCAGATGTGTCACTTTTATGCAACTTCATATAGAATGCACTAATAAAACATGATAAAAGTCTGCTCTACTTACAGAGGCGTGCAGCTGATGATAACTTACAGTTATCTGACTTATAAAAAAGTCAGCATTTTAATTCTGCCAGCAATTTTTAATTTTCCATCTTAGAAGTACGTGCTCAGACAAATACGTTTGATTAGCAAAACTACATACTGCGTTGTCATTTGGGTCGAGGTTGCAAAATACGATGCCATTTACAGCCAAACACTCTAAAATTCAAACTTTCTGAATGCTATCAAGCGTACCAAGATAGAGTTTTCAAAGCGCTACTTTTTGAAGAAGCAGCATACACTGAAAAAAGGGAAAGCCTGCGTTTGAATACAGCCTAGTGTATCCTGCCTGACACAATATATAAGCACCAAAACCACTGCAACTTCTTCAAAGAAAATGCCCAGAAGTTGAAACTTCCACCATTTTCTGAAGTGAACGGAACAAGCCTGAAAATCTCACAAGAATAGCTCTTCTTAGGCAGTTTGTCCCTCCCGCTTTGAGGTCTGGCTTGATCCCAGAAATGAAGAAATTCAAGACATGCAGGATAATGACGTACTTTGAAAATGAGACCAACTGCATGTTTTTCTCTTCCCCTGATGCTCCGTTTTATTTCAGGGATTAAATTTAAAGACTATTCTTATTCTGTGTGAATCACATCTCCAACAGTTGCCTATCCACAGGAGGAGGAAAAAAATAGAAGTAGTAAAAACCTAAAACCTAGTAGTTTGGGGACCACTATCTGGCAGAATTCTGGTAATCAAAAGTGGATCGTGAACACTACATCTTATATAAAGAGCCCACATGCCTCTTCTCACTAAAATAACAGCTATGCTATACTAAGCACAGTGTTCGTTGTCGTCTTTTTCAGCAAAGCCAGGACTGCGGAGGAAAGCTGAGCGTGAGGCGCTGCTATTGATTTGTATGAAGTAAACATTTTTTGGTCACAGCATCAGAAAAAACTTTCTTCTAATACATCCGGGCAAAGGCTTTAAACAGATAAATAGCTTGCCAAAGCCTTTAGATCACCACAGATATCGACTCTACCTTGAAAACCAGAATGGAACAAACTGCAGACTTCTTTAAATGTGAACAAGTATTTGAATTCATTAGAGATACAGCACTTAATATTTTTCATTCACTTCTATGTTGTTTTTTTCTTACCCTAGATCTAATCCAATTTCCCAGAAAAGCTCTTCTTTTTCTGTCTCATTCACATCCCCACTCCAGCATTCAGAAGCCAGGAACATATACTATACTGCATATGCTGATACTTGCAAATCTCAGCACTGAAAGCAGTGTACTAGAGTGCATGTCTCTGAAAAGAGGCTACAATGAATCATTTCGGCATGCTGATGAGAATTTTTACTACTTTTAAATTTCAACTTTCATTTTTTTACTGCATCTTAATGCACTGTTCTTTCCCTCTTTGGCTGCCTGCAACTCACTGTTTGTAACTAAAGAATTCTTTTTCTGGTTTATCTCTGACTGTAAAGTAGTTTACAATGTTCTGCATGGTGAACAGCAGATATAAAAATAAATTGTATGCTAAATATGCTCAGAAGGTAATATGATAGCGAATCAAGAAACAGGAAGATTTAAACCTCCCTTGCTGCCCAAAAGACAAACAGCTCCGCAGACATGAGAGATAGCAACTTTGGTTCAATATTCTACTTTTCCTGTAGAATAAATATTTATATAACGCATAGGGATATTATGTTTTATAACAATAAATAGTGTTTCCTGCCACTCCAGAATACCAAGTAAGATGAAAGACTGGACAGGCAGCTGAATTTTGATTCTCCCTACAAAGCTACTGCATTTGATTTCAGCTTTTGCAGCCGTTCAACATCTAAGCCTGAAATGACATTGTGCAACATGCTCCATCACATGTTCAGAGGATGCAAGGCATCCAGGCACGTGCCAGAAGTTACGGGCATGGTTAGTACTTGGCTGGGTGGGGGACATAAGTGTGGAGCAAGGTCACTGAAAACACTGGCATTCCAATAGTTATTGCTGGTGCACACACAGCCTGCTGAGTGCTCACTGGTTCATTCTCCACACACTGCCCCATCCCTTCCCCAAGCCAAAGCACTGAAGGAAAACTCTCCATCCCTCATTCTCGAGTGCAAAATAGATATCCCAAAAGGCTAGAAAGTGTATGTGCATCTGTATGCATACTATTTATCAAATTAATTACATCAAGAAAAAAAAAGCATTACTTTAAACCAGGTCTTCAGGTGTTAAAAATAGCTATTACACTGTGCTACACACTTTACCACTCAAGATCACTGAGGAGGAAACGTATAACCATAAATAACATACTACATCTAATAGCGAAACTATAAGAGGGTAGTATATCAAACCCTGCTATTTTCTTGACACAACTCACACAGTAAGCTCATTTTTGTTGTAAGTAAATCACCTCAATATAAACAAGGACTTCAGAAAAACAAGCAAGAATTCATAGTCTAACTCAGGAGAACTATAAATCTGAATGTTTTCATATGAAAAACATGACACAAACCCACTACTTGCATCAAATTTTCAGCATACAAGAAATTTATCTTGTTATCGTGCATCATATCATTACAGCACTATTCATTGAGATGCCAGAACTGAAGACTCCCCGAACAGCCTGAAATGGACAGATGGGTAAAGCTTTTATGATGTTCCCAGAATGGCTGTTTTCATGACGTGCCTGAAAGAAAACACAGACGTATATGACCCTTTTAATTTTCCTCTTCCAATTCAGGATGCTTCGCTGAACAAGACCTAGTTCAGCAGCAGATCTCAAAGAAGGATGAAAGTGAGCGCTCCGTTTATCGCTCCCGAAGAATAAAGATCGGGGCACTGGATCCCAGGTAAACTACCTTCAGTCAGAAACAGATACTTGTTCTCCATCTCAACACTCTACAGAGCTGTAAATATCACACTTGTACACCCAAATTAATTTGCAGAATTGCTTTGGGTGAAGAATTCCCATTGAACAAGATAAGCATAGGCCATAAATCTGAAATGTCATCAGTTCTCATCAGTATCTCACCGGACTTTCGACGGTCACAGTAATGGATTTTTAGCTAACTAAGAGCAAACCTCTCTGGTTTTTAATTCATACCTTTATATATATATGTATACACACACCATTCTTCATATCTTTTTATCTTCATACCACCATCCAATAGGCTACACTTCACTGCAATGGCTTTTAGATTAGGTTGTACTGATAATACATGGAATTGTTAATAGGATCGCACAATGACTTTATATTTCAAATAGCTGAAACTTAGAGAAGCAAAAAACCTCTAACTATAAATATCCATTATATAATTTTATTCATCTTTCCACAATTGGAAATGTTAATCAGAGTGATCCAACCCGAATTCTTATGGACAAAATAGGAACTAAGTAAGGGTGGAAGACATTCTCTGCAAATATTCTTTCCACGATACATTTCTGAACGTCTGGTTTGTGCTCCTTACTCACAAAAATCCAAGGCACATGAGTTTACACACTGCTACTCACAAACAGCACATTTTGATTTTACTTACTGAAACATTCAGAAGAAAGTTATCTATAGTATGTTCACGTACTGACTTTCTGATTCATGCTGAGATGGCTGTTCATTCAACCCTGTAACATCAACAGCACCACGTGACTCTTAAGTCTAATTAGCACTCCACAAATTATGAATGGCAAACATTCCCGGTGAACCATTCCTAAATACTCTGAAGGCCAAGAAATAAATAGAGGAGAAGGTTTTTAACCCTTTTCAATATTTAAGAAATTGGACATTTTATTATCGGCGGGGGGGGGGGGGGAAGTATTCTCTGTTATTTAACAACTGGGCAACAGACCTGGCCACATTACCAAGTACAAAAATAAATAATAAGCCACAAGAGGAAAGGATTTCTGTGTACCATTGCGACTGTATCTCAC
>JAAGNO010028373.1:66013-82984 GCA_033439905.1 Ceryle rudis | reverse complement strand
TCCATCAGGTCCATGTCCTTCCTGTGCTGAGGGCTCCAGAGCTGGACACAGTATTCCAGGTGAGGTCTGACCAGAGCGGAGTAGAGAGGCAGAATCCCCTCTCTCGATCTGCTGGCCACAATAATGGCTTCCAACTTGCCTTAGTGAAGTACCTAAATTTCCAGCTCTGGTGGTTTCATAATACCAGTTCTTAAATGTCCCTGATCCCACAGAAAAGCCCTGATGTGCTTTGGCATTGGTTCAGCTCTGTACAGGTATGGACCAGGCCTCACACTGCTTTAGCTTCCACTACCTGAAATGTTGTTTTGAGGGGTTCTCATTTAATATATAAATGCCAGATGCCAAAAGAAGTTCAGTGACCTCCTAAAATAGTGCTATCATTTTGGTTTAAGGTACACTGATTTTCTCCCAGGCACAGTGCCCACAAACCAGCCTCTGGTGTAGTAGCACCATCAGAGGATGATACTGGTGGAAGCAACCCTAGACTAGAAGTGACAGTGGACATACGGTGACAATTACTCTGAGGCAGAGTCTTGGCAGTTCAGGAGTGTTTGTATTTCCACGTGAGCTATTAGAATCCAGCTGAAGTAAAACTGTCAGAAGCACTTCACTGTCTTGCAGCTTTGGTTACATTTCCAAAGGTTACTTATTCAGGACACCAGCTCTCATGGAAAGCTTTAGAGATTTCTCACTGAAAGTTAATGAGACTTAGTCTCCTAGAGGTATGCTTGACATAAGACTTTAAAAAGTTGAGTAACATAAGCATATGTAAAATATTCACCTGTATGCACCGTGTTCATCCTGAACTTAGGGGCTAACGGCAAAGTTTCAAAACCTCTGGTAATAAATCCCATTTTAGTCAGTTTTATTGGGTCACTGAATCACTGTATTTTTATAGATGTTACTCCTCATCCCTTGCATCCTGGAAGATGATAATAGTACTATAAAAGCACCTCAAACTGATAAAGAGAATGAACACAGAGTAAAACCAGTAGGGATTTTACTAAGTGTACTGAAGGTAGTGTTGATGCTACACGCTACACAAATCTCTACCAGAGATTTCTCTCCAACTGGAATTCTTCTAGAGTTCACGTTAGTTCCAATGTGACAAAAGTATATAAAAATAAATAAACAAACCCCACGAAAAATATGGCATGGGAGAAAAAGAGACAGCATTTTAAAGTCAGTCATCCCACAGCAAGATAACCTAATATATATGCTTCTAAAAAGAGGGGAGAGAAGGCACTGCAGGAACACTTTTATTTGATTATCCTCCAACAGCTTGCATGCCCATTTTATGTAGCTCAATTGAGGCAAACTTCTACAGTGGCCACAGTTTTGCAGTTCAGCTGTTCAGGGAAAAGGGATTCTCTCCTTCACAGTGCAATTCAGTACAAACCTCCCCAGCAACAGGGAACGCTTTGAGAGAGCAGTGAAAATTGAACCCTTTGCCACAGATTATTTGAAGTGTGAAATGATACAAAATGTCAGCTGCAACTTTCTTCTCAGACACGGGCAAGCACCCCTTCTGCTGTTCTACCTCTGCAAAAAGTGCCTATCTACAGGAAAGGGAGATGTGTCTATATCCGGCCAATATTAACAAAAAAAGCAACAGAATTAATCTTTTGGGAAACATCTTGAACTAGCGGGGAAAAAAATAACAATGAAACGCTTGATTTCAACCAAACTATGCCTATTAAAACCACTCTCCACCTTTGGAGCATCATGCCTATAGATATATATTCTAAAAGGAACAGACTGAAATCAAAACATATACATGACACGCTCCAATCCACTGAGACTTACAGCACTGAAAAACAAACTGTTTTTAAACAAAGAACTGAAACCACAACATCCTCTGCCCCATGCAATCCAGTTGTAAGTTCTATCTGTTTTTTTTCAGAGAGTTACAAGCTGTATCCGCCTAAAATGATGAAGAAAAAAAGGCTAGAAAACTATCCTAAAACTTCAGCAGTTTCCTCTAAGTCTCAAGGGACGGTTTAATAATCCTTCAGGAAATGATACACATAGTCTGACATACTTGTCACTGAAAGAGAATGATTTGCTCATGACTCCACTCAATTGTCCATTTATGACCTTTTGTTACGCTGTAGGGATATAGGTACCTAGAGGAAGAAAATACTTGCAGACAACATCCTCCTTATTATTAGCCCAGGAGTGTAAAACGTCTTGCATGCCTTGACCAGAAGCATGGAGAACTTCATACGACCTAGCAATAATAGCTCCAGTACAGGCAGAAAAAATAGCAAATCCCCACCTACTCATTAAAGGAAATTTAATTTCCAAGACACAGCCCATGAACAAGGCCCAGTTCCCTCGTGAAATTTAGTGGCCTAGGCTTCTACAATGGGAAACTGCAGAGCTATAGACACTGCTGTACTCTGATAGGGTATAAGAGGGTCTAGCTGTATGTACAGGCTATATATTAGATGACACATAGGGCCAGGCCTTCATGTATGATAAAGCTTCCAAGCTTCACTGGCAGGAGCTGGGAAGTGGCACTCAAATTGTAATCCTACTTCAGCGGTGAGAAGTTTTCTTCATTTATACACCGTCTCCATATTCATTTAAATATTCATTTAAATACTATTCTTTCATCTAGTTTTGTCCTGCTCTGGCAGCGGGGGTTGGACTCGATGATCTTCGGAAGTCCCTTCCAACCCCTAACATCCTGTGACTCTGTGCGTGTGATCTCTTGTATTCTCCAGTTAAAATTTAAAGTCTTCCACTGTTTGGAAAACCTACTTTTCTATTACAACAAGTAGACTGGGTACATCTAGATATAAATAGCTTCCCTGCCAACCTATCTCTAGAGATCTTTGATGTTACTCAAAAAGACATATCCAACATGATGTTTTTTCACAGTGAGGCTTGGTTTCTAGGTATGAATATAAATTGGCGTCTGCTAGAAATACTTTCTCTGTCACTTCTAGAAGAATCAGTATGTGAATTACATTCTAAATCTGCCTGGACAAGTAATTATCAGTTTGCTGTAGCATCCTTTTATAATTATGACGGTGCAAGAGGACTTCTTTTAGGACTTCTCCAGAAGGGATATTGCATTTAGGTTCCTTACATCTGACACATTTGTTAAAGCTTTTGTCACGCAAGTATTTCTGCTGGAGAATGGTGAAGATGTCTTGTCCTACATCAAAAAGTAATTAGAATTATATAGAACCAATAAGCTAACTCATAACTTTGCACTACACGAATCACAGTTTGTTCCCCAAAATAACTTTTAATACAAGTCTGAAAAGATTTTGCCTTGCTTAGACCAGAAAAGGAAGTTTGGAGATAAAGATCTAGCCACTATGCGCTCCCCAGATATATTTACCCATAAGTAATTAAGGAGTGCTTTATGAAATGAAATATTTATTCCAAAATCAAACGAGTACTCTTGATGTGTACTTTCCCTCACTTGCTGACCCAGTACTCCTACTTAACCGTATTAATAATGAACCATTTTCAAAAAGTCAAAATGGTTAATACATTCCTCATAATCTCCCAGTCCTGGAAGCCAAAGATAGTAGTATAATTAATGTTCATGAGGAATGTCACAAAGCTGCTGCTTTGTTTCTTTACTTATATGGAGGGAAACGGGAGAGGAGGGAGGTATAGAAAAGCCACTGAAGAAAAGCCATTGAGCCCTTTAATATGTAGTTATTTTCTTCTTTTTAAAGTATTCTTACAGAAGACCAGCCTCTGAAGCATTGGAAATAATTGACTCTTTTCACTTTCACAAAACGAGAAACGAGTGCCCAGTCTTGCAGCATTGTCATTGTACAGCAAAGACAACCCATGCGGAAGAGATAAAAAGCCTACACATTCCCAGTTCACCTCCATGTGGATGAAGACGAACAAAACCAGAGGGTGATGCATCTTTATCAACAACTGCCAGTCACTACTCTTTTGCCATATGCAAATACGTCGGCGTTCATTTGTTGGTTTTTTTTTTTTTCATCAAAGCAAAATGCTTCTGGAAACAGAACTGCTGACAAATACAGGGAGCTCTCACGTGGAGCACTCTGCCAGACCTGCCTTAAACTAGTTGTCTATTGTCATTTTTATTGCGCTCATAATTGCAATAATAAACAATACCTCATGTTCTTTAACTCTCATTCTGAAGATGCAAATTGCTATTAAAATCTTGAATTACAGAGAACAGCTTTTGATCTAATTTTCTAGGGCTGCCTTCTCTAAAGCATTAAAGTTCTTGCCATACTGTGCACATAGTAAAACGTTGTGGCTTTTTCTTCCATTTAAGATACAAAAATGTAGGTGTTTTGGCAATAATCAGACCTAAAATCTCAAAATCATCACTTAGAGGCTTAGTACAACCAAAAAATTCCTGATCTGTGTTTATCCAAATTGACCCAGAACTGTAGGTCTCTGACTCCATCCCCCAAAAAACTTTGCTAACTGCAATTGGCCGTGCTCAACTCTGAACAAGCCTATGACATCTCTATTGATGTATTTTCATTGGACGTAAAGCCACAGTATAGCTGATCTATATCTACTGTATTCTAAGTAACAGATGAATATCACTGACCTCAGAAAACACAGATAAAAAAGTTCATAAAAAAACCCAAAAGCCATAGAAATAATTACCTTTTTTACTATTATATTACTTACAGTCTTTTCTGTTTGCCACTGTCATTTCTCTAATCATTCAAACCTGTATCGAGATCTGGTAATTGCAGACTGATGAGCTAGCACTGCTTGATTGATTCTTACTGCTGCAGAAACAATATAATCTGCAAATTTATTGACAAAGATTCTATGGTCACCAATCTCACACGTGACTGGTACTACAGCGACAGAGTGTCGGTTCATATCATTATTGAGAACTGGGTCAGTTTAGTCCAAAAGGTATTGCTGAAGTCAGGTAGATAAACCGTATTATGTTGAATGAACCCATAAATCACCCAAAAAGCTAGTTTAACACATACAAGGCAACTGTTCCAGTCTTACTAAGGCCAAGACGAGCTGCAGTGTTTATTTTGGTGCATGCAAGTCACTCAAACCACCTGTCACACGCTCATTTGGATACATTCAGCAGCATGATTTTCGCTGGAGTTTCACTTCCAATAAATTTGTTCCCTTCCAAAGTCAGCAGAACCTCCTTGTATTTCTTCTCTCACGTGACAAGCTCAGACAACAGTTGAAAGACCCATGTACACAGAAGGAAGGCAAAATACATTCATCTGTGTGTCTGCAAATGGACATTGTGGATGGGTGATTCTCTGTCATCTTCTGGAAAACGTCCGGGTCAATTTCTTTTTCTTTTCCTAATACAACTCCATGTTTTGTGACTTACTTCTTTATCAGTATCTGCAAATAAACAATGTAATAAGGCTTTTTTTTCCTTCTTTTGGAGAAAACTCTTGCCTATGTTCTTGTGAAATAGGAAGAGTCTATCAAAAAAGACCCAAATGTCCATATCACACCTTCATGCAAGCAGCAAGAGGGACTATGGATCGCCACAGAAAACTCACAGCATCTACTTGAAAATGTGTTACCTCAGGTACTCACTAAAGTTGCTGAAATTGTAATTGTTGTTTGGGGCTCAGGGGGGGATCATGTTTGATGACATATTTACAAGTCATCAATCTTAACTCTTTATATGTAAGCACAAAACATACACAAATGTCTACAAAGTATTAAGCAGTCTTCCCTGTTGGTTTTTTTTTTCTAATACAGCACACACAGTGAAAAAAACCAGGAGAAACAGAAGGATGTTCTTCACCCAAACTTTGTATATATTGTGCAGGTATATAGAAGGCCATTAAAGTAGGGAGAGGCAAAATAAAAGAAGTAATAAATACAAAGCAAAGAAATAACCATATCCTGGAGCTCTGGAAATGCTTCTCTAACTTCAGGACACAGCAACATCATCCTCACAGCACAAATAGCCTCTTGGTAAACTTGGCTCTAACACCTTGCCTTAAGTTCTACTACGTCTTGTGGGGAAACAGGTTCCTTGCAGGGGACCAACAGCTCCTTGAGAGCTGGCAAACACCCTGCAAGGCAAGTGGGGTTGTAAAGAGAGCAAGCTCATTTTCACTTGGCAAGCAAAAAAACCTACAGCGGACTGATCGGAATCCAAACCTTGTTTGAGGTGTACTCATACAAATATCATTCATCTAGTGGAAGGAGGGTCACAGCTGCTTATGGTCAGCCTACGAAAAACATCTTTCCACGCATCTCTCAGACCTTCTAAGCAGGCAGTGTCTCATACAAGACAAACATCCACACCTGTATTTTACAAATACTTCAAATGAGAGGTTGCATGCAATCCTTTCCAAAAGAGACATTTCTCATGCAGCAGAATACAGATCCATCTCTACTGGCTTTCAGGGTGAAGGCAGCCAACTCATCAGGTTGCCAGAAAACACTTCTGTACACCACTGAAAAACCCTGCTTTTGCCCACCACTGCAGCTATCTCAGCGGTACGTGGCCCCAGACTGGCAATCCACAGCCCTCCACACACCGTCCTTCAAAGCTGCACTAGAAAGAGGGAGCAGGAAGAGCACGCTATTGTTGAGACGCAGAACCGTGACCTCAGATTACAATTTTACATTCAGCTTCTCAGTTAATCAAACAAATGATTACCAAAGAGATAAGACGTAAACAAAAGACTTAGGTCAAGAATGAATGTCCACTTGGGGCTTGATCTGCACCTTGTACATATTACAGTGGCACCTCCTGAACTTTCGAAGGTTGAACAAAATGTCCCGGAGACATTGCTTTAATCCAAATTTGATATTATTTGCAGCAAAATTACAAGAAACAGAACCAGCCAAGGCACCAAAAGCTAGACAGTCATTCGCTACTTTTCTTACACATCACTTCCTTCATCTTTTTCTTTTTAATTGAAACGTGACCTGCCATTAAATGAACATCCAAGCATTTATTGTCACCAGATCTTTGAAGTGACAAGTCTGTAATAAGACCGCCTTCTACAATAAACCTTTTTTTTTTTTTTTGTAATAAGAGATGAAAATTGTCCCTCAAAACGTATTAGTGAGATTGGATTGATTCATATAACAGCACAATAGAACAGCAACTCACGGAGGATAAAATAATCGTCTTCATAATGTCCACGCCAATGATGAACTGAAGCAGTTTGTACATTAGTAGGCTATTTATGTACACGTTGATTGCATTAGGTTTCTCTGCCTGTAGTCACCCCAGAAGTGCACCAACAGCTCTGTAATTCACATCACTTTGTGGTTTATTACTGAGAGTGCAGCAACGAATAATTCACTTTATTCCCAATTTTTAAAGCAAACATTTTTTGCCTTTTTAGTAGTTGCCAGTGAAAATACGATAAAAGGAAGAGGGTAATGGATACCATTTTTTTGGTATAATGTTTTGATATTTATGACAAAATAATTTGGTACCGTATGTTTTGTAACCCTTCCCAGGTGGGTCGTTTCCAGAGGCAGCTATATCACATCCTCTTTTCTGTTGTCAAAAAATAAAATCCAAAAGTAATTCCTGGTAAACAGAGAGCGTATCTGGACTCATGGCATTACTGAACCAAGGAAATGCCATACTGTTCACTTTCCAAACTGCTGCTTACATCCAGTCTTAGCCTGGGTGGCCAGGAATTTGCAATAAGGGGAACACGGTCAAAATCCCACAGGAAAAGGCATTTCCCACCTAAATGAGTCTTCTAGCAGGGCTAACAGCTGAATGCAGGCAGCAAAGATGATCAGTGCTCTCCAGTCAAAATCATGCCTCATGAAGAGAAGTAAGGGCAGAAATATTTCTTTCCTCTCTCGGTTGATCTGTAGCATGAGAAGAGCAGAAGATCCACAGAAATATACTGAGGTCACCAGGATGAGAGAAGACATACAGGAGGAACTGTTGGACTCACACAGGCTTTTAGTGGGGGGGTTGGTGTTTTTTGGGAGGCTTTTTTGGTTTAGTTTTTTTAGTTATTTGTTTGGTTTTGTTTTTTTTTAAACAAAGAAAACCATTGCCATCCAAAACTGCAAACTGGAAACAGTCCTGCGTACCAGTGCGGATGACGCATGTGGAGCTGTCTGAAGAAATGGGAGCTCTTATGAAGGTATAATCAGGTTACACTGAATATATTTTTAGCGGTCAGTCAAGATTGCCTGTTGCAACTTCAGCTTTTCCAGCATATCTCACTGTGCATCCAAAAGGAACTCTTTACAGATTACATATCAACTTCAATATGTGGGGTTTTTTTTTTTGTATTTAGCAAGGCACTTCACGTACATTTAGCAATACAATCATTTTATATATTTATCATGGAATCTTGCCTTGACACTGCCGAAAAAAAAATGGTATGTTTTGTTTAAAATAAACAGACATATTTTCTTTGTCACGGTTTGATGATGATTTCCCACCTCTGTTTTCATTCAAAGGTTATTAAATGTGCTTTGTTTTTAACAGCCTTTGAAAAATTATTAGCCGTAAAAACATTTAGATACTGGTTCATCTCTTTTTGTTCACACTGACATATCAGATATGCCATTCTTTGCTAGGTTCTGAAAGGATGGAAGCAGTGTTGCACAATACCCACTACCCGCTAGTCTTTTTGTTAATCATCCCTAATCAGCTGTTGCTTCACAAATCAAATTTCTAGTCCTTTTAGGCATGCAGTGTGATGCTAATGTGTGGCAACAGAATGTTGATTATAGACCACTGGGTAGGACTGGCTGCCCCATTAGTGGCATCCAGCTGTCCAGATTCATGCATGAGCAAGAAGGATTTAATAAGTTAAGATGAAGAGCAGTGAAAAGCCTGTGATGCAAATAAAGACAATATAGAAATAATTAGTGTGAGGCAAACCAAAGAATTAGTTCTGAGGTAAATGACTCTAACTTCATTAATCACTAGGTGCATTGTAAACTTAAACTAAACAGCTTTGACACCACAGAGGAATGTATTCTAGAACTCCCATGCATAATTATGAAAGCGAAATTAAATTATTTCAAAAGTTGCATGAATCATTCCTACCCAGTGCATAAGAATGCAATTCTGACCATTGTGTGACTCTTCTGAGATGATTAAAAAGCATCAGCACTTAAGAACTTCCAAAGAAATTGCCTGCTTACACCTCAGGGAATGATATTTTGTATTCTGAATGGAGCAAAATGAGCACAGCCATTATCTGCGGATGCACTAACCTCATCACACGGTGCCAGAGCCCAGCACTGACCACAGGCTGCAGTTCTGACCCTGCCCAGAAAAACAGCAGCCCAGCGGGTGCGGAGAGATGAGAAAACAGCCGCAGGCATTCCCCACACAAACACTACCTTGGGTCTGTTGGTGACAAAGTCAAGCATCTCAGCTCGAGGCAGTCTGTAATTCTTGAATTAAGGTCTCTCCAACACAGGACAGCCTTGTTCGTTTCAATTCAACAAAACAGGACTTTTACCCTCAATGATTTAGACATTGGTATTTCCTCAAGTATTTTTAAATGCTTCTGTTAAGCCCGTTTCTAGCAATGATGAACAAAAAAGCAGAGTGCAAGAAACTGGGCATTCCAAGGCCTACAGCGCTAAAAATAATCACGAACAGCTTGAGCACAACTTGAAGGATCAACTGGTTTAGAAGAATTTAATTAATACGGAAACCTGGTACTCTTTCAGTATCTTTGTTTTCACCTATAGGATGCATCAGAGTATCACCTGGCCTCAAACTTCTATTCTGATAATATGAGAAAGCTGTGATTTTTAGTGTCACCTTTTAAAATCAGAATCTGGAAGCTTGCACATGGAGAGTTTCTGTATTTTTCAGATGCAAACCACTTCTGAACGAACAGAAAACATGAGCATTCAGAGTGCTCTTTATTATCAGCTGTTTCTTCATTTACCGTTTTGCTCCTCTGTTACTCAGTGATAAAAGGATTTTCTCAAGGTCAGTCTGGTCTTTTACCCCCTGACAAACTTCCATGCCAGCTACATTTTGCCTCCTTGATCACAGCCTACGAAGATCAAAATCCCCCACTGCAAGTTTCCTTCCAAATTGCAAGTACATCCCCAAAACATCATGACAATTCTTTACTTCTATATCCAATTGCTGTAACTTCTAACAAGCTTCAAATAAAAGTGCTGAAGGTTGAGATTAGCCCATCGTTACTTCAAAAATGATCATGGTACCATTTTGCTTACTTTATACATCTTGGCCTAAATTTCCATAGGGTACAGAGCTCAGCTGTGTGTTCCTTCGGTATAATAAACAGTCAATGGTTTCATAAATTCCAGAGTCCAGATTCTCGGCTGATGCAAATTGACTTAAATGGAGCTAAGCAGACTGACACTAGCTGAGGAAGCAGCTCTGTATATCTAATTATACACAGAGCAAAAAAAGTCACTAAGAGTTCTATCTCAGTTCAGCCTATTTTACATAATTAACTGTACAATAAAATGTTCCATGATCAAATAGCTCCGTTCCTTTGAAGTACCCACTTTCCATTTCCTTCAATAAGCACATCTAAGAAGAAATTCCTTTATACGTCCGTGAACATTTGAAACTATCAGCACTAGATGCTGCCGCTTTCTATTTTGCGCCTAATCCCAGCTCTTCTGGAGAGAAAAGCAAAATCTCCAGCTGGGTGCCGTGATTGCCGAATACGACTCTTTAAATACATAACATTCATCAGTACAACTGGAGTCAAGTCAGTTGTGATAGAGACCGAAGCCACGTTCTCCATTGCATTCTATATGGGGCAGACTAGTGCAAAGGCCGAAAAGCTCTCGGATGTGAACAAAATGGTCTGGATTTGAATCGGTGACCTGGAGGTGAAAGGCTTGCTAAGTAACCTCCCCAGCTTCACTCTGTCTCTCTTCTTCAGTCCTCATTCTGAAAACAAAGATGCATTCATTTTAAGCTCTGTTAACTTTTGGAGGGGGGGAGACAGTAATTAGCATGCCTCAGTTACATAGATGGTTCATTTCTTAAACTCCTTGTCAATTCATTACTCCAATTTCTGACAAAGCAGCCTGGATTAAATCCGTAAGTAAATGGATTTATGTCGTTTAGTCACTCAGATTTTGAAACACTCCAAAGGCTCAGTGCATTGCCCTACTCCTACAGGAGCTTATGTCTGATTCCCACAAGCAAAATTTATTAAGTCCATTACATCACTATTTTCTGAATCAGAATTCTCTACGTATTTTTACCAAATGGCCTCTTAGAAGCAGGGTATACAGAGCCTGAGAACTGTTAAGTTAAAATAACTTGTCTTTGGTTATCTCTGCTTTATTTCTCTCTTGAAGCCTTTAAGCCATTCACCACAGTCCCTGACAGAATGTACTGGAATACAATAATACATCACTTAACTACAGTCAACCAGCTGCTAATATTATTTCTTCAACATGACGTAATTATTAATGGAAAGCACTGTGGTGTGGCAACATCCTAGAAGACTAACTGAAAAAGAAAACATGACCCAGTTCTGTGAATAATTATATTGCACTTCCTAACATTTTCCTATCACGTTAATTAGCAGAGTTGTGGTTTTAAGTTCACAGATCCAATGTGACCTCTTTTAGCAAGAGCCCACAGAGGCCACCTGGCCAGCAAAACCCTATACTTGGCATATATTTACACTTGATAAAGCTTTATAAATTAGACACCATCTATGGCTCTACAGTCATAGATGTTGTCATTAACCACTCAACCTGTCTTCAAAACCACTTTCTAGAGCATTTAGAAGAAAATAATCTGGGAAAAAAAGGTAACAGCTTTAAATGACGATGTATGGGATTACTCACATGGGTGCTAATTAATCTCGTTGAAAATTGGGATGTAACAGCTCTGGAGACTATTATAAAATATAGAGCCTTTTTGCTTGTACATCATTAGGTCAAACAGAGCCCAGGTGACCCGTGTCTGAAAGCAGATAGCAGCCGAGGCCAGGGCTGCTCGGTGGCCTGTATGAAATGCATCGATTGTCTCGATCTGGTTCCAAAGCGACACACATCACCAGCACAAAAAATGCTGCAGGAGCTGGCACAAATTGACACCCTTGTTGGCAGCCTCCACGGTGGTGCCAAAGGCTGAAGGAGGTTTGTGACTGCTCTGTTCTTTCTCTCACAGACGTTGTCATTTCTGATAATGCTGATGTCTCAACAAATCCACAGCCCAATGCCCTTCAACCTCTTCCTCCTCGCATCCTGCCAGGCAGTGTCGCTACCTTGGGTGGCAAAACCAGTAAATTACCAAAATACCTTACTTGGCACACACAGACTGTTTTCTAGAGACACACTCATTACATTCAAATCTCATTACTTTTATAAACAAACACAGGTTTGAGCAGTAATGCAGTGCATAATAAGCAACGGCACATCATTAAAACACAGCATTGCTGTGTTACAGTTCAGAGACAGTAAATGGTTTGATAGCATTTCATGTTCAATTTTGTTTTAAATAACAGCTGCCTGCGCTTCTCTGTGTCCCTGCAGGAGGAAAAATCAAAGCTAATGCAGAAAAAAATACTACTGCCCTCCCTCTTTTCCGAAAGGAATTCTTCAACTATTCAATCAATTCAAATCTAAAAATAACTGGGAAAAAAAAAAAAATACTTGGAAGTGAAAAAAAGAATGCTTTCCTAATTGCATATTAATTGCTATACCCGATTGTAACTTTCCTTTGCATTAGCAAGTAACATCATTTGTGCCATTATAAGGCTCTCAAGAATCCTGCCAACAGAGAATGTGCCTGTCAAATAATTGATTCAACCTGCCACTTCCCACAGGGTCAATAAGGAGCAGCTGGACTTGAAATCCCTACCTAAAAACAACAGCTGCAATGCACAAGATAGACCTGGAGCAGAGGTACAGTCTGTTTCCCCTCTCCTGATCCAAAGCACTTAGTTAAATGCCCAGGCAACAGAGCAGAATATAAAGAGACAAGTTCACCACTCATGCAGGGGGCAGAACAGGGATAACTGAAAGGAAAAAAACTGCAAAGGGAAAGAAGGTAGAAATGAGGGGAGAGCAAGATGTACTGAACTTGCCAGATCCCTGTATCAGGAGTTCATTTTTACTCTATGCAACTGCTCTGGACATGTAGGACATCCAAAATCAACTTTTTCCACCAGCAAGCTTCAGAAAACCCAGTAGCTAACGATGCGCTTTCAAGGTCTATTGTAGCTTTCCCTTTCAACTAGGCTATCTGGGAACTAAGAAACCGGATCAAATAGCTTCTCAGCAGTTCACTGCTGAAGTGCCCGCAATACTCCGGGTAAAAGACAGTGTCAGCCTACCTTGCTTCTGCTTCCTCCCAGGCCTGACCAGAGGGAAGAAACCATGCACACTCTTCATGGGTAGCCACGGTTTGATACTTGCCCTTTTTTGCCAGACTTTAGCTCATCGGACCACAGCAGGATTCCTTTTCCCACCCGTACAAAACATAGACTGTGACCATGAATTGCCAATAAAGACGGGTTACTGACCATTTACATAGAAATCCCCGTTCACTAAGCAATCCAGCACCGAAGCAGTATTTATTCTTGTTATTGTCTGCCTGTAAAGAATTCTTTATTCTCTTTAATAGTCTCTGAAAAATCTTACAGTTCCTCATTTCCCTCAGCTTCTGCTATTTGGAGGCATCATACAAGCTAGATTTATTTTTGTAGTACCATGGCTATAAATTGCATGTGATGGGATTGTCCCTCAAATACATCTCTGTCTCCAAGTGAGCTGTGCGGAATCTGAAACACCACGCTCACAACAACAGAAGCGCTAGTAAATATATAGCTATATTTTCTGTAAATACTGTACTTTCAGCATGGGAACGAATTCAGCCTTTTCATCTACCTCCAGCAACAAACACTAACACTGCCATCATTAAAGATACTAATGCCTGCCCTTCCTCGTTAGCAACTGAGATGCAAAAAGTCTTTTGCTGCAAAAATTCTCTCTCTGCTAAAATTTAGGAGAGCTTTGAGGACTGGATTTACACTCAGAGCTTTGAATTACAAATAACTTTGATCATTTGCGATAGTGCAGTTTCTTACACGTGCAATTCCACCTTGCTAATCAGAGCTTCAGTGCCAACAGCATGCCAGGCACTTTCCAAGTAACTCCCATGAAGACTGGGACCCCATCCTGAGGAGCATACATGCATAAGCAACCTGCAGCTATAATGAGATTTTATTCTCATATGATATACCCCATAAAAATCACACTGGAACAAAAAAAAAAAGGCAGTCTAGGGTATTCTACAAATAGAAGTATGCATATTAATTAGATACTGCACTTACGCTATATGGAGCTGTGTCAATGTTCACAGAATGCAACAAAAATCAAGGGCAGTTGGGCCTCAACTGAGGGGAAATATATTTGCTTTGTAAATATTAATGAGCTTAATATGGTGTCTGTAGGGAGAGATTTCAACAGGGAGCACAGAGCAGTGAGGCAAAAGTCACAGTAAAAGTCAGTAGGACTAAAGGATGTACTTTCAGCTGTGCCTTTTGAAACATTTCCCCACCATGAGGTTACAGATCATATAGATCATATATTATTAGTGTGCAGTCCCAAAGGAAGGTGTTTGTTTAAATGTCCACAGGGAAGAGGTTATCATCTGACAGGTATCAAGATTAAATTCAGAGGAGTCAATGTGCTATGTGATAAATTTCTTTCATATTAGGGCAAGGTTTGTGCATTGCCTTCAAAACAGTAATCAGCAGTCCAAGTTCAAAGACTTTTCCCACCCATGGAAAAGACATTTGACAGGCACTCTTGCAAAAAAATAGTGGAAGTAAAAAGAATTAATCAAATGTACTGTATTTTAGCAATAAAACAATAGTTATACATTAATATCTCAACTAAAGGATAAGACTGTGAATATGCAAATAGAAGACAAAGGCTTTTTAACCTTTGGGCTTACAAAACCCAAAGGGACTTCAAATGTAAGGTGGACTTTAAATGAAAGCCGAAGAGACTGAAAGTCACATATAAAACCCCTTCCCCCAACCTGAGAACACATAGCTGGATTGAGGCTTACATACAAACTCCTTTGCGTGAGGAAAAACTGGATGGAAGAAGCCAGAAAAGAATGAGGGACGTGAAAAATCCCATCCTTGCACCTCATCAAATCCAGGACATATTTGGAGATGAGATTATGAAAAGTCCTAGTTTTTTGCATGAGGGAGAAATCAGAAAGACACCTATCTCCCCCTTGATTGATTGTGCATCAATCAGGTCGATGAACGCGTAGCAGATAGTTCTTAGGATTTTATTTCAAGCTGAAGTACTAAAGATTATGGCAGTACTAACAGCAAAGACAGGACAATGGTACTGGCTCAGAAAAGTTCAGTGCTCCCGGTTCAGAAAAGCATCTCAAATTCATTTCTGGTGATATTAAAATGCACTCCTGAATCAGGATGAAGACAGACAGAAAAGCTGAGACATGGGCAACTCCAACCTGGGTTTACAAGGCATAACTCCAAGTCAAATCTGTGCTCTGTGCACATTCCAACTGTAAAATTATACTGCTTTTAAACTGACTTAATTCTACTTAAACCCTCAGCCAGTATTTATCTTCTTAACCCATGATTGTTTCCCAGTTATTTTACTAGTCCCAAAGTACAGTAATCATTTTTTTTTTTAATGTGAAAAAAGGAAGTAAGACTTCAATACAGAAAGAGGGAATAAACCAAATATAATTAACACATGGCTGAGACACTGGTGCCATCATCAGTATCTTGGCTTTTTGATCATGGAGAAGTTTATATGGCACCTGGTCTATTGGCAGCAGATGGAGCGCACCCATCTCGAAGGGGGAAAAGGATCCTAGCGCAGGAGTTGGAAGGGCTCATTGAAAGGGCTTTAAAATAGGCTCGAAGGGGAGGGGGATAAAACCAGACTTGCTAGAGATGAGACTGGGAACAGCCTTCAGTCTGCTGTCCCACTTGAGGTGGATACTGGTGGTATGTGTGACTACGGACTCACAGGGCTCGCTGGTAGATTGGTGGCCACAGAGGTGGCCAGAAATGGTTGGATGAAAAGATTGAAAACTAAAAGCTTACCTCCCTCTCTGAAATGCTTATATGCCAATGCATGGAGCACGGGGAATAAGCAGGAGGAGTTAGAGATATACGTTAGAATGCATAACTATGACATAATTGCCATTACAGAGACGTGGTGGGACAGCTCCCATGACTGGAATGTTGTTATGGATGGCTGCGTACTATTCAGAAGAGATAGACCAGCAAGGCAAGGCGGTGGTGTTGTTCTCTATGTGCGAGAGCAATGGAAATGTATTAGGTTCTATCCAGGAGGGGAGGTAGAACAGGTTGAAAGCTTGTGGGTAAAAATTAAGGGACATGGAAAAGGGAGTGAAACTGTTCTGGGTGTCTACTACAGACCACCAAACCAAGAAGAAGATGTTGATGAGGCCTTCTACAGTCAACTGGAAGTGGCCTCTAGAACACTCTCCCTGGTAGTCATGGGTGACTTCAATCACCCTGATATTTGTTGGAAAGCCCACACAGCCAGGCATGGCCAGTCCAAAAGGCTCTTGCAGTGTATAGATGGTAACTTCCTGATGCAGGTAGTGGAGGAATCAACAAGGAGAGGTGCACTGCTGGACCTTGTACTAACTAATAAGGAAGGACTGGTTGAGGGCATTAGGGTTGGGAACAGCCTAGGTGATAGTGATCATGATGTGGTAGAGTTTAGTATTAGACAAGGGGGAAATAGAGCAGTAAGTAGGATTACAACCCTGGACTTCCACAGGGCTAAGTTTGAACTCTTCAAAGATCTGCTTGCAGGAATCCCATGGGCTAGGACTCTAGAAGGTAAAGGAGCACAAGAAAGTTGGTTAACTTTTAAATACCACTTCCTCCGGGCCCAGGGTAGATTTATTCCATGGAGAAAAAAATCAGGAAGGCATGCTAGGAGACCCACATGGATGAGCAGGGAGCTTCTGAAGGAGATTTCAAGGAAGAGAGAAGTATACAG
>JAAGNO010028373.1:43472-56000 GCA_033439905.1 Ceryle rudis | reverse complement strand
GCCGGGTGTCCACCACCACCCCCAGGTCCTTTTCCACCAGGCAGCTTTCCAGCCGCTCTTCCCCCCAGCTCTTTAGCGTTGCCTGGGGTGGTTGTGACCGAAACGCAGGACCTGGCACCTGGCCTTGTTAAACCTCATACAAATTGCTTTGGCCCATCAATCCAACCTGTCCAGATCCCTCTGCAGAGCCTTCCTACCTTTAAAGCTGATTGACACTCCCACCCAATCTGGTATCCTCTGCAAATTTGCTAAGGAAGCACTCAATCCCTTCATCTAGGTCATTGATAAAGATATTCAAAAAGACCAGCCCCAAAACTGAGCCCTGGAGGACACCACTGATGACTGGCCAACAACTGGATTTGACTCCATTCACTACAACTCTCTGGGCCCAGCTGGCCAGACAGTTTTTAAGCTGTTGAAGAGTCCACCTGTCTATGCCATGAGCCGCCATCTTCTCCAGGAGAATGCTGTGGGAGATGGTGTCAAAAGCTTTACTAAAGTCCAGGTAGACAATGTCCACAGCCTTTCCCTTGTCCACTAGCTGGGTCACCTGGTCATAGAACGAGATCAGGTTAGTCAAGCAGGACATGCCTTTTCTGAACCCATGCTGGCTGGGCCTGATCCTTTGGCTGTTCTGCACTTGCCATGTGAGCTCACTCAAGATGAACCTCTCCATAATTTTTCCAGGTACGAAGGTCAAGCTGACAGAGCTGTGGTTCCCCAGATCATCCTCTGGCCCTTCTAGGTGAGTGTCACATTGGTGAGCCTCCAGTCATCTGGGACCTCCCCGTTAGCCAAGACTGCTGATAAATGATGCATAGAGGCTTATTGAGCTCCTCTGCCAGCTCCCCCAATACTCTAGGGTGGACACCATTGGACACTCACAGGTCCGTGGGTCCAAGTGCTGTAGAGGGTCATTAACTGCTTCCTCCTAGATTATGGGGGGGGGTTGTTCTGCTCTCTGTCCTTATCTTCCAGCTCCAGAGGCTCAATACCGTGGGGGTAGCTGGTGTGACTAATAGATGGAGGCAGAGGCGGCATTAAGTACCTCAGCCTTTTCCTCATCCTTGGTTGTAATGTTCCCCCCCATCCAATAAAGGATGGAGAACCTCCCTGGCTCTCTTTTTATTGGTAATGTATTTGTAAAAACTTCTTTTGTTGTCCCTTAAGACAGTGGCTAGATTGAGCTCCAGCCGGGATTTTGTCTTTCTAATTTTGTCTCTTCAGGATGTAACAAGATCCCTGTATTCATCCTGAGGTGCTTCTTCCAAAGGAGGTAAACTCTCCCTTTTTTCCCCTGAGTATCAGCAAAAGCTGTTTCCATTCACCCCCATCTCTTAGATTCCCTCCTTCTGCCTAGTGACAAGAGGGCAGGGGATCTACTTCTTCCTCTGAAGCCTCCACCTTCTGCCTTTGCCTCAACTGGCTCCACCAATCTATCTCCCATTCACACTCCCTGATATTTCTCAATCTCTCCACATCCCCTTTCTGCTCACAGGGGTGGTCATGGTTGCCCTCCGGTAAGAGCGACAGGCTCAGACATTCTGCGCAGCCCGGGACCTGAAGAGTTGTGTGCCTCCGAGGCAGCTCCATCTGGATCACCGCGTTCTTTTTGGCCATGATTTTGGCCCGAGAGGAAACCACGGCTGAGTTTTCTTCCGGGAGAGGGATGACTTCCAGGTGACCCAGCCTCTGGGCCTGACTGCCTGCCCTGCCAGCGCCAACTGCCGTGCCATGCCCTGTTTGCCCCTCTGTTCCCTGCGCTCCCCAGGGCTGCTCGTTATAGGCAGGGGTGGGTCCATTGCTCTGGCAACGCCCAGATCTCACCTGTGGCTCTCACAAGGGCTGATGCCTTGTTGGATAGCCCCACAAGGGGCTACTCAGTGCTACAAAGAACCGCTGTCAAAAAATGTCCACAGTCCTTAATGTACCTTCAGGTTTGAAAACCTAAACCTACCATTCACATCTCAACATCGCATTTCCTTCCAAGTCGAAGTTGGCAAGAACCAAAACAAACCACATCGAACCGTTTCAGATTCTCACGAGAAAAAGGCCTTCTGCTAGAGGAAAATTACCACTAATTATGTCTCTGTGTCCAGCGCTTCTCCAATGGATGCTTTGTCAAATATTTTCAGACAAAAATACTGAACAACTCTAGCTGCCTGAAATCTTCAGACAATAATCCTGAACAACCCCAGCTGTCTGAAAACTGCTGGCTGTCATTGTGAGGAAACCGGCATATCTTCAGTTTAAGAACATCATGATTTTTTTATTTGTTCTGTCACTTCTTTGTTGCATTTCTGCAATTCAACACTAGCAGCTATCAGCCTGTTAAGAACGTAAACCAGAGAAAGACAAAAACTAGAAAGGGAAGATATGGAAATCATTCTGTTGAAAGCATTTTTTTTATCTTGTAGAAATAATCACCATCATGTTGTCACCAGTAGACCACCAGTCCTGTTCAAAATTCACAGTTGCATCACATTTTTAGTGACTGTTCCAGGGAAAAGAAACACTTATCTGTAAGCAACCCAAAAACTAATGAAAATAGAAAATAACATCATAGAGCTCTTTACTGTAAAGTGACCCCTGGAACACCACTGACCTTTGGTGGCTGTTTCCACTGACAACTGTTATCTACATTTCCTTTCCAAGAATCTCCTCATTATTACATGAAAACTCTGACGCTCTGAAACAGCTTAGGGAGAGAATAGCCTTCTACTTTGCCAGGAAAGATCACAATGCACAGGAAATGCACAGTATGGTTTCAAACAAAGGTATTTCCCTTCAATTCCAGTGTAGCTTTTAAATATAACAATCTTCCTCTGGCCATATTGTCCTGAGCTGATTTCATCAGTCTGAAGACTAAATAATAGAAGACTCTGAGGCGCAAACCTATGTTTACTCTTTTCACAGTTTGAGAGTCCAGGTCCATAATGTTTAAAAACAGAAATTTGGGAAATTTATGTTTTATTCCTTACCTCATTATGATTCTTGCTTAGCCATTCCTTAATAGTGTTAAGGGCAATGACAGCAGCGGGCTCATTTGGAAAACCTAAAGACAGAAGAAAGGAGAGGTAAATAAAAGGCACACATTTTTCTATACACGTAAGAAAACAAAAGTCTGGATTGTTTCCCCCCCCCCATTTTTCTGGACTTTTTTAGCATTACAGTTGGTCAACTCCCTTCTTAACAGATTTCTATCAAAGTTTTAGGTAACATCAATTTTTTTTTTTGCCCCAACTTAACAAATTGAAAATAGGGCCAGTCGTGTTTATTGGACTTTTTTATTTCTTTTTTTTACACTCTACTTAGGAAAGCTCCCCAGCTCAAGAGAAGTAGAAACAGTAGAGAACCACGCATGTGTAATACTAGGCAGGCAACAATATAACACATTTCCCAGAGTAACAAATACTAAGCTTAAATTTCATGGCATGCAAGAGAAATTCAGACGTTTCTTAAGGCATAAGGGCTTTTTTAAGGCTTTCCTTCTTTAATCCATCTGTCAGCAAAACTATACAAGACTATGACCCCGATGCCATAGGCCTTATAAGGATAGAAATATTTGAGTTCGAAATCTCTTAATTTATGACCTAAACCATAATGAACAACTCTGGAAATTAAGAAATTCATGGAAGCACATGCGTATGAATTTAAGGCCTGATGCTGCATTATACACTAGCAATAGTAACTCCCCCCAGCACTAAACAATACCAGAAATCTTTCCAGGGATACAAACTTCTTGCTTTGATGGTCTCTATCTATCAAATCTAAAGATGCTTTCATTACTTAGGCAGCCTTAATTTAATTTTCCTTTAAATTCCTAACTTGAGGGCAGCAAATCATTTTTGTGAGGATTTAAAAATAAAACCCCATAAGCTGTATGAATAGCTCTCAGTAGGTTAGATTAATAGAACAGTCTTTGAAGCGGTGGAGCTGCAGGCACAGTGTACAAGCAAGCAATGGGGCTAGCAGAAACAGTCCTGAAATCTTGCATACAGCTGCACACGTACAGCCTTTTTTTTTACATCATAAATCACCTTTGCAGCATAAACGGGAACAGAAGCACTGCAAAAATTAGTAGATGTGGCCAGCATTTTGACCTGGCACATTATCCTCCAAACACGTATCTTCTTCACCACTTTTTCAGAACGTGTACACTGCTAGATTAGGGGGAAAAAAAAAAAAAGAACTAAATCCCTCTGCCCTGAGTCACAGCTCCAACACATTACTCCCTGTAACTGGACTACGCAAAGATTTTGTCCAGCAGTGTGTGTAGTGTGTGAATCGGTAGATGACAACTATCCATCAAGTGAAATAATTGATGTTTGGGTAATACTGACATTTACCATGCGCTTCCTTTGCACATTTTTCTTGGGAAAGCATATTTTTTAATTTTTTTTTTTGTATTTTTTTTTTTCCATGGGTTCAAGATGGTAAAATTAGCTAAGATCCTACACGTGTTACTGCAGATACTTCCACTTGCTGCTGGGAGAAGAAATTCTTATGACATTTAATAACGCTGCTGATACTATCAAGGCATATTTCTTATGACACAAACTAATGAACAGTAACAAAACCCAAAGCAGGGACTTCCAACAGCCACATTTTCATCATGTAAAATAACAGAGCTCCAAGCAGACCTTCTGCTCACATTAGTAATACCCTATCTAACAATCTGGGCCTTTTACACAGAAATTTTGTACCCCGAGTGCGGTAGATCTGCCTGGATATACAGTGAATACCATGCAGAGGAACAAATGTGTATTTCAGACAACTGATATACCATTGTTTATGCACTGAATGGTTTATTTTCGGAACAATTCTCCCTCCAGCAAGATTAACTTTTCAGGCTTTTTTTCCCCACTCCCTTGCAGGGTGGGTATTTGCCCAAAACTGTGATAAAAGCACTGGTGATCTTACAGAATCTGTCCATAAACAGCACACTATTTAGAAAACTGCTGCCATACTAACCAACCTTAAGTAGAAACTTAAATAGAAAACTCACGTTCAATTACTCCTAAGTAACCAAAATATAAAGGAAATAGATCAGTAAGCAAAATAAAAAGCCTTGAATTCTGTGTATAATTTCAGAAAAGATCTTTAAATCCACAGAAGCCTTTTATGACCAGTTACCAAAAGAAAACAAACAAACAACTAACTGGTATTTTACACCCATTTCTGGTAATTTTCATGAAAGGATTTACTTACTGGCTTTATACAGACGCAGGAGGGAATTTAGCCTCCCGTTCCATACCCTGCACAAGCACAAAAGACCCCGTGTCTCTGATTCTCAAACAGAACCACCTTTTGTTTTATAGGACTGGGTTAGAGGCAGGTAAAGTGAGAAGAGATCTTTCTAAACACGGTTTTGCATTGTTTTTATCTCTAAGCTACATTTGTCTGCCATAACATTTCTGCTGCCATACACGTACCCATCCTCCTTTCCTACTTTCCTTTCAGCGAGAAAGCAATCTCGGTGAGCACGTGGGAATCAAATTACTTGAGAGAAATGAGCTCGAGGAGCCTCACAGTTAACCGACTGCTGGAGCAGCAGCTCAGGCAATTCTGGCTAAAGGCTCAATTTCACAAAAGATAAAACAGGTAAAGTAATAAGAGTGACACTGGCCCATGTTACTGCAGTGAGTGCTCCTCCAGAATACTGAAAAGGACAAGGGCACAAAAAGGCAAAGGAGCATTAGCCATAAGGTACAGGCAAGTGGTGCCTCCGTGGGACTTCACGAGGTTTCTCTGGCTGGACGAAAAAGGAGGGTTGACAGGTTGCAATGGCACAGACAGGCGTGGGGTGAAGCGTGTACCTACCCAACATACCCTCTAACTTGGACCAGGCTTCCCACATCCTCCAGTGGCAAAGCCAACATCTTGACAACAAATCCCACTGTATCACAAAGCTGCGCAGGCTGTCTTTGGCCTGCAGAGCTGCTTCCGGGAGAGGGAATTTTACTGCAGCATTTTGCAGAGCCCTGCTAGTCACATCTCACTGTCTATTACCAGGATCTACTCCCAACCCTTCAAGTACAGCAAATCCTAGAAGTGAGCGGCCACCTCTTACGCCCCTCTCAGCTCAGAAGCCCTTCATTGAAGTACAGTTTTATTCATTACAGGTAATGCCACAGCGGGTGCAAGCCTGATAAATCAGCAGGAATGAGGGTGTGCAGGAAGTCCTGCGTGGTTTGAAAGACGTGGTGGGTGAAGGAGAGATCCCATGGGCATACATGGCCAGGGCTGCGCTTCGCTCTGCCTGTTCAACCCTACCAACTCTGCAAACTGTGTCAGTGTTGACATAAACTGTCAATCTAGACAGGACAGCTGCCTTTGTATACACCTTTGGAAAAGTGACTGCCAGCTTCAACGCTGGCTTGGGTATGAGCACCAGCCAAGCCACTCCGAACTAAGAAACTGCCTCTCACCGTCTTTGTGCATTTGCTAAGAGATGTATACACTACTGTGATCGCTCCCTAAGAGGAATGGCTATACCTTCATGCTCTCCACTACAAAAACCCCATCCTACTACCATCACATAAAATATATCTCACCTGAGCTGTCCTGCTTTTGGTATGTTCTTGCACAGGTACTACGCACAGTGACAGCCTACAAAAAGGTTTAAAAGGTCTTCAAACTTACGAGCTCCTGCACTCTTTCCAGGACTTTCCCACCATATTCCTAGAAACTGTAACACTGACCTGAGAAATAGCTGCTGAAACAAGCTATACACTGTGCAAGTTCCTGCAGTCATCACGGCCACAGTTTTCCAGAGAAGACGTGATAAGATCTGGCAGAATTATTTTGAAAAATTGGATACTAAAGTGCTGGTTTAGAGAAGGAGACTGTGGAGGAGAACTGAGAAAGCGAGTAACTGTAGAGATAAACGTTGAAGTTCCCCTTACATTTTTCATTTATTCCCTGGAAAGCAACTGGTAGAAACCTAAGTTCCCCCGTTTCATCAACATATGGAAAATATACAATGAATTCCCCGTGGTTGGACCCTCTAGTGTAAATGCTCAGTCTTTTATACTTGGATTTAGCAGAGAAACATTCACATTCTTTATTGTCTCTGTTACTGTCCAGCTAACTTGTCTGTGCAGTATCTGAACAACATACACCAGAAGCACTTCAATGACTAACAGTGCAACAAGGATCTCGTGAGATAAAATTAACAAAAATCTATTTAAGGGACTCCCAAATGGTTTGAAGGTGCTGGTAGCTTTTTCTGTTTCTTTTAACGCGCTCAATCCAATCCTGTGCACCTTATTACAGATGTCTAAATTGCAATCAGATAATGCCACCTCCCCATGACAAGCCCATTACCAAAACCTAAGTACTAAATAATCAACCTTTAATATGATAGAGCTGAAGATGATGGTAACAGATGATATCACTTAGGTTATAATGCTAACAAGCAAATGTCAATCCAGAAAATCACTTGGTAGCTGCAGGGGTGTTACAATTTGACAGTTTAACTGGGATGCCTAATGTTTTCTGTAAATCAACTTGGCCTGGTAAAAAAAGGTCTGCATCTTTTATTTTTTTTTTGTTAGCACAGCCTAAGTGCTAGACAGGTTTTTATTAATAGGCTCCCTTCTCTATCGTTTCTGAAAGGCTCATCACAATCTTCATAGTTGTATTTGCCAGTTTTAATGGTTTCATTTTGAAGCAAATCACTAAAAGAACCTAACGTAGATCAACACAAATACTCATTATGTGTTTCTCACACTTTCTCAGAAAAATATCTACACTGGCATGTTTGTGCATATATCAAGATGCAACAGTTTGCAGACTGTTACCATGGTCTGAAAATCAAACTCCGGTCCCATTGTTTAATCAACATGACAGTCAAGACATAATAACTTCCATTTAGTTAGTTTATATATTTGTCAATGATGAGTAATAAAACATTAAGGATGCTTTTCAAATAGCAGCTCAACAGTCACATTTTTAAACTGTCAAGTGTACTGAAGGCCTTTCTCTGCAGTCAGGATAGGATGACAGGGTATTTCCACCCTGCATCAAGTATTCGCTATGTGGGACTCATCACCCCCAGACGGTGTGGAAAATAAAGACATTTCCCAGGTTTGTTAAGAAAAAGAAAAGAAAAAAGGCGCTTAAGTGTTTATTCCATGTAAGTTCTGAACCCCAGTATTATTATTGGTGCTACAAATGCATTCTAAATCACAACAGACATGTGAATAACCGTGCTCTGTTACGGTGATGTGAGGTAAGGCCAGCTATTGACAACACGCTAATCATAACACTTCAGCCTTATCGCTTTCTGACAGTAAAAGGAAACAAATGAGATGCATAGCCCAGCGTGCCTGAGGTAGGGTTAACTCAATACATTCACTTGTCCTTCAGCTGTGAAACGAGCAGTATAATCTTGCAACTGATCCCATATAATCATCTTGTCAAAGATGTATTTTAGAAGTTAAAATGAATTCAGTCGTGCTAGGTTGATTCCCATTACCATGGCAAACCTGGCCTGTTTGGAAGTGGACATGGTAGCATTTGACCAAAAGGGTTAGGTTGTTGCTATCATTGAGCTTTCTCCACCCCGCTCCCCATTTCTTTTATTTATTTATTTATTTTTTAAGAAACATGGTCACACAGTGATGAGATAAACAAGCTGACAAGTTGCTAGCTTGATCATTTTTGTCGACACTCACAGTCTGGAAAGCAAGTGCCCTCATTTAGATCAGTTGCATTGAAGACTAAACAGAAAAGCCATGAATCTTCTGCTAAATAACCTACCTTGCCTTATTGAACTCATTCAGCCAGAGAAAACCCTATTTGCTGTCCACTCAAAAAGTAACTCTCAGGCAGACAGTGAAATTAACTGTTGTGAAAAGCCAGTAACCTTTCTGTTACTCCAGTTTACCCCGAGACACAAAGCTGCACATATTCACCGTATCCTTCCTAGACAGTACTCCAATAATTAATTAGCATGCATATAAAATGTCAAAGGAAAATGAGAAATTTTCAAAATGCATGAAGAAAACATTCCTCTGAAGAAATCATTATATGTCTCTCAATTCCTCTCAAGCAAGGAACATGCCTTTTCATTTTCCTTGATTGAAAAAAATTCAGCAGCAACAGGAGAATATATACAGTTCCTGAAGAATGATTGCCAATTGCATTCGACCACTGACATGATAAAGAGGCGGCTGGTAGAAGACAGTTAATAAAGAAACCCAAAATAAGGATCTAGCAACTAATGCAAGAAACAGAACGGCTCTGCTATGATACAGTGACACAGAGCAGGCAGAGTACTGAAACTACGGAGAGCTGGAGAGCCTTTCTTCACCCACAGAAGTGTGTTGGTAACTCAGGGATCCCTGGTTAAATCAGCCAGGGTCAATGCTGGTACCAGGGCACATCACACTCGTGCAAGCCAGCGAAACCACAGCAAGTTGCAGGCTGAGATGCTCTGGTTCTTTTGACATCAGGCCTGGCTCAGCCTCACCTTATCAGAAAAAGTGCCTGATGTGCACTCACCGCTGTGCTGACTGACAGCGCTCTCTTGTCCGATGAGCACAGCAACCCACCTTAAGAATCCACAACTCAGATGCTTTTTTTTTTTGGTGCAAATTGCAAATCTGGATTCAGCTTATGGCTGCAGTCGAAGAGAGGTCAGTTACAAGAAGGTAGATAAGGTGCGAGAAAAAACGTATGTCATTGCTGTTTCTCTGAAACACACAATATCATACCATGCTTCACTTCACACACTGATATCACTGGAAGAATACCTGCCATATATTGCTGTTAAAACTGTCAGCTGAATATAGACATACACTGTAATTACTTAGGTCACGGGAGCAGACAGCACCTTGCACTAACAAGTCTTAGGATTCCATTAAATAAAAACTAAATTTCAAGTTTACCAAGCTGCTTGATATTTATTAGCATTGGGAGGGAGGGAAAAAAAGAGTTTCCCTTTTACAAGAACCGTACTGCAGGAGATATAATGCTGCAATTCTGCAGGAGAGCTACGTATTTGCAAGAATTTCACTTTTCTGCAGAAGTCAGTAGTTTTTTATTAAAAGGCAAGATTTTTGGTTTCATTTTTTTCCCCAGCATTTATAGGGAGCATGCTTGCAGGGGAACTACATCATGGATAAATGAGTTCTCTAACAGTCTTGTAAAAAAATAAATAATATAGCAAGCAATACCCAGAGACTGTCTGGGAAGCAAACCGCTTCATCGCTGGACTGTTTACTGTGCAATGTGATGGAGCTTTCCTGTCTGTCAGGGCCCATCGAATGCCCATGTGGAACATTCAAGCTTCAAGGTGAGCTTAATAGTGGAACCAGCAGAAAGATACCAGCACAGCACTGAAAGGGAAAAGATCTCACTGCTCTGGCAATTAGCATTCTCACATGGGAAGAGAAAGTTTATACGGTGCAAATGCAGGTGGAAGACACACACACACACAGGTAGTTTCACAGTTAGAAAATCTACCTATGAGAGCCTACAAGCAGGGCTTGTGTAAGTTACAGAACCATTTAGACACATGTGTGCAGCTTCTGGAGTGCCCAAGTACATCACTCTTCCTGAAACACACTCTACACCATCTCCAGAATGGCTATTCCAGAAACAAGTGTGGCACAGGTTTCAAAGTGGACAGGAGCTCTTTAATGCAGAGCATTTAATCTTCTACTTATCCGTATATAGCAAGCAAGTTGGTTTTTTTGTTTGGTTTGTTGAGGTTTTTTTTTTTTAGGGTGGCAACATAATACAGCAAAAGTAATTTGAAACAAAGTGTAAAGCACTAGTCAACTGTGAAATCTCCCATCATACACTGAATTGAACAGCAATGGGATATTGGCTTCACTGTACTTACAATTCCAACAAGGTTAAACATTTAGTCTACCCACTGATTTAAATAAAAATGCCTCCTTGTTCTCAACAGAAGCGATGTGTAGGGAATTAATCCTACCTACCCAAAGTGCCTTGCTAATGCTGCAAGAAATGAAAACCAACCACTCCCCCCCCCGCCCCGAATTCCACTTGAAACTGGAAGTTGTTCTAAAAAAATGTAGTGCAATGCAGTGATGTTTAACCTTTCCTGACACTACCCCAGGCCCTCCCTGACACATAGTGCCTGTAAGCACTGAGGGGAAGCTGACTCATCCAGAGATCTGCTGTTCAGCAATAGGAATAAAATAACAATCCCGCACCTTGCAAAACCCCGGTTTCCTATGGAAATGCATTTGCTATTGATTGCAGGCTCTAACTGAAAGCTCGCCTGAAGTTGAAATATTCTTGATGTCCCTGATGTCTACTAATGCATCTGCCACTGCAGGCTGGGCAAGGGGAGAAGGGAGACAAACTGTTCGGAGAGGCTCTTTCCTCTTGCTGACAGGATCCTTGCGCAGACAGCGGGTGCTGGGAAAGCTCACTGAAATGCAGCGGTTTGGGGTGGCAGAAGAAGAGAGGGTGGGAACACAGGACCTCTTGCTGCAAGATGAGGTGCAGGGTTTTGGGGATAGGAGCTGGACGTGGCCGAGACAGTACCGGGGCTGTTGGCTACTCTGCGGTTCTCTGTATTTTGGCAGCACGTTGTGGCAGGAGTTACAAGTAGAAGGACTTGGGGGATACATGTGTCCATAAGGGACATGAGGGAAGACAAGCCACCACAGCAAAATGGAGATGACAGTGTAAAAAGTTCAGGGGAATAAAACATACATAGACGATGGACAAAACCACAAAGTCACATAAAGAAAACAGACAGCGTTGCCAGGCCAGCACTATCCTTTAAATCACTTCCACCACATTCAATTGCTCTGACAGATTCAACCCAAAGACCTAGCTGGATTATCTAAAACCAACAGAGTACTTGGCGAAGGCCATATGCGTACAAGAACAAACAAGCTGACATTATTTCTACTGAAGTGCAGTTCTTATCTCCTCTCTAAGGGAAATCAAAGATTTCCTAAGAGCACATGAAAAAAAAAAATATCATCTGAAACAACATATGCTTACTACTTGTGGGGGGAAAAAAAAAAGGTGGGTGGGTGGGTGGGGAATAAAGATGTTCTTTTATCTTTTTCCCCAAAAGACATATACGGAAAAAAGTTATGAGTGCATGTCAGGTGAAAAAGCAAGATACTGTGTGAGGTATATTTAATCTGCTTAGGCTACTCTTTTTAACAAGTACATTATTGATTCTTGGTTTGTGTATATTATTCACAGCGTGGATTTTTTTTTTTTTCCACCATTCTTTCTTCAGGCGGTGGTAAACCATACTAAAGGGTCACACAGACCAGCAGCTATTGCATTCAGGAAACCTACAACAGCTCAACCCTGAAGTGTTTCCAGATAATCTGGAGTTCAGAAGGGTCAGTACATTTTGGAGGGGGGGGGGGGGGGGCGTTTCAGGTTAAGGCTTTAGCGTTGTCTTGTTCTTCCTGTTTTGTACACAATGTCCTCTAACGTGCCATCCAAAATATGTCAGACTACAAACTCTAGTTCAGAAAATGGGAGGCGATGCCCTTTAGGATATCAAAACCTAGT
>JAAGNO010028373.1:0-43462 GCA_033439905.1 Ceryle rudis | reverse complement strand
GAGATCAACTTGTCTGTTCGGCACTTATGTAATGCGGATTTTCTAAGTATGTGGGGAGTTAGGGGGGGGGGGCAGGTGGTCGATTTTATGTTAAATGCTTAATGGCTTCTGTTCTTCCCTGTACAGTAGAGCACTTCATACTACTTCAAAACCCACTAGGTGAATGCTGCTAAAATAAGTCCTTGTGCAGGATGTTTGACTTGACACATCATTGCACTGTCCCAACCTTTTATGCATTAATTTAAGAGGAAGCATTTTTCCCCCTCCTTTCCTATTTGCTGCTTCATTTCCGCAGAAGTCATTTGTCTGTCAAGAGGTGAGCTCCATCGGAAAATACAGCCCCTTCTTTTTGTCCAGAGAGGGTCACAGTGCACTGTCTGATTGGATTTTATACTACTGTATGTATCAGTAATCAGCCGGTCTACTCTAGATACTCAGCTTCAGGCAATATTGCAGCAACTTTATGAACAAAAATGGCATGGAAGCCACCAGCAGCTATTCAAACTTCCTCTCAATGCTGCACTGAAAACTCTTTTTGCTTGTTCTGTTGGCTGAGCTTACAGCAGCATTTCACAAAGGGAGAAACACGATTAAAAAAGAGCTTTAGGAATTGGACTAATGGAAAAACTAGTGTAAAGAAAGGATAAGGAAAACTTGAAATGGAAGACTGGTTTCAGCAAACTGGATTGGAGACGACCGTGCTCTGATGCCTTTATCAAGTCCTCATATGCTAATCAGTATAGAAAAATGATTAATGGGTAAAAACCAAAAATAACATAATTCTTGGAAGACCTTGACTCTTCTTCCACCTTCCTGCTGATTTTAAGGACTCATGCATTCACATGCTAATTACAGATATACCCACATTAGCACCCCCTTATTGCAACGCTTCTCTTGACTGACAATCATCCCCTAGCATCAGTTGCCTTTTAAACCCAGCAACGGTAGTTGATCAACAGAATATCCCAGATCTCATCAGGTTCTTCAATGTCTCAAAAGATCACAGCATGAATTGTCAAACAAGTATTTTCAAAAATATATGATTTCTGCTAATACCTCTAATTAGCATTTCACTCACAATTATGCCTTTACCGAGTCTTGCATACTTCAATCAAAAAGGAAATTAAGTAACTAGTTAATGGAACTTCCAGTCCCACAAATTCAAATACAATTTAGTCTTGATATGAACTTTAGGTCTTATTAACACTTGTTTTAAACAGCATTTTCTGCATGTATTCTGCCAAGTTGTCAGCGTGATTGATTTGTTTTTGTCATTTTTTTTGTTGTTTGTTTTGTTTGTTTGGATTTTTTTTTTTCAACCGTACAAGCAAATGTGTTCTGCTTCAGCAAGTAATGAAAATTCCTAATGTTTAGAAAGGTTTAACAAACATCAACATTTCTGGTTAGGCCAACAGTGGTAAATCCAGCTTTAAAGTAAAAGGATTTCATTTTGAAAGATGCCATTCTTCAGGGGGAAAAAAACCAAAGCAGCCTAAAAAACAAACCACAAACCAAACACCTTTTCTCTGTTGTTTTGAACAATATTCAAATTTACAGAGGATAAATATCAATGCAAATGACTATTACTGTAGTCAGAAGCAGTACCCATATTTGAAAAGAAGGAGCCTAGGCTATGGTTGGTTAGATCACGCAGTGAAGGATATGGAAGACTAAGAAATTTCTTTTGTCCAACAACTCAGTACAAATAAGAAGCTGATCTGGACAATTTAAATGTAAATTTCTTACCACCTGTCAGACAAGTGAGATTTAAAGACCTGCGTTTAAAAAAACAGTCATCTCCAACCTGAGTCTTTAAGTGAAAATTGACCTCCCACCTCAATTTCCTTGTAAATGTGGCCATGTGGCAGCAAAAGGGGTGGTTTATTCCAGCACTTTATTAAATCTAGCTTGCGTGTACGCTCAGCATGAGATGACCCACACTATGCCTGGAGAAAATGACACTTTTGAGGCAGATCTCCACGCTCCATGCTGCAGTCAAACACAACTAATTCTTTCAGAATCACGACATCCCCACTAGATTAGCAGCAGGTGTATGGAAAAGCATTTAAACTTATCGGACGGAGAAACCTCATTGATTATCAAGCAATGAAGTGAACTAGGGAAAATAAAAGGTCTTTAATTAGGGGAAACGTGAGAAGAAGATGGGTCAGTTCAAAAGAGCTTTTTACGTAATTGAAAATGAATGCAATTCTTAAGAGTTGATCTTATGGAGCTGCTTTAGCTAACATGATTTCCATTCATTTTATCAAAAAGTACACTCTCCACATATGATTACATTCAAGACAGCTTGCACTAAGGCGAGAGCTGCACAGCTCCAGATTGGGAAAAATACCACTGCAATCCTGAGTTGGGTCAGGATTATTTCTGTGAATTATGAAGAAGCAGTTGCCACCCTCTGCAGTACAAAATCTATCCCACATCTCTCTGGGATGGAAACCAGTAACAAAAAACAAGCCCAAAACTGCATGGAGGAGGGAAAATTATCACTGTATGGGACAAAATCTAGATTGGCCAGGGAAATTAGGGTGGATTTATAGTGGTTTTACCTCAACTCTCCTCACAGGACTTACCCACGGACAGGGTAACTCATCTTCCTCCCACTGTGACAAGCACGGACGGGACGGCAAAGAACATGTCTCAATTAAAATAAAGCTTCATAATATTTCCTGGCTGCTGGCTAAGTTTTTGCTCTTGTAGTGTGTGCAGGCATCAAAGCACCGAGGGAGCCCTGTGGACAGCCAGTTCCCACCATTTCTGGGCAGCTCCAGCATCCCTGGCACAGGCCGCAGCCTGGGCCCTCCACAGCAGCCCCAGGCCAAGCTGGTTTTAGAAAGGGCAAAACAGTGCTCGGGAAGAAGGGGAAAATAAATAAATGTGAGAAACAGTCTTATGAGCCCCTCTGGTAGGAGGGGGTAAAAGATGTGGGGGCGAGGGGGTGAGTTTGAGCCTGGGAAAAAGGGGGTGCAGGGAAGGCCTTTGCCTCTCACTATCTGAATCTTTTAACTGGCAATAAATTAATGTTTTCCAAGTCAAGTCTGTTCTGCCCGTTATGGTACTTGGCAAGTGATGTCCCTGTCTTTAGCTCAACCTACAAGCTTTGTCATCTTATTTTCTCTCCCTGTCCTGAGGAGGAGTCTGAGTGTGACTGGGTGTGTGCCTGGCAGCCAAGGTCAAGCCACCACACTACCATAGATCCTGTTGCCATAAAATACGCTAACTATTCATAAAATACTCTTTTAAATATAAAAAGTAATTATATAACATATATAATTGTATAATAAAAAAAATTCCTCTTTTTTTCCCAACAAAACACGCAATTTGAAGGCCTGCAAAACGAAGCCACAATAACATGCTGAAAAACTATTTAAAAAAAGGCCGAAAATGGAAAATTAAGGCATGAGAGTACTTATGCTATTGAAACCAGCATTAAGAGCTTGTTCAAAAATAAAGTAGTATTTTGGGGGAGTGAAGGAACAATTCTAATTAGACTTTTTTAGTTAAACTTACAAAACTAGCAGCTGTCATCCTGCAAGAAAGCAAGCTGATTTTTATAAATCAATTGCTAAAGAAAGGACCTCTACAAGAAACCCAGAAAACTCACAGTACTGATGAATCAAAACCAATGAGATCAATGCCTATGCTTATTTGAATGCCATATATTTATATATGAGCTCTGCAAAATAATCTCATGCAGCTTGATGCTTATGCAAATAAAAGCTATTGATCTTAAAGTAATTACCTGGAGACAGGAAAAGAATAAAGGACTGAAAGTTTCTAGGGTCATGTCACTGAAAGTCTGAACACTGCTACTTAAAATTATTTCAAAAAGCAACCAGAGGTGCAGTTGTTATCTAAACCAGTTAAGAATAAATAAAAATTAATTATACTAACACTGTTATAGCTACTAATCAAGTCACATTAAAACCACCACGTCCAGCAGTCCACAAACAAAACCAGTGGTGGATATCTGAACAAAAAAAGGATCTCCACATTTCAGGAGATCACAATTAAACCTGTAAGAGACAAATTAATTTGAACAAACCAAAAAGCTAATAGCTGCAAGGTATCCGAGTTCATGCAAACACTAAAAGAAGGAAAATGAGCTTGAAGTAAGAAACCCTGTCTCCAGTAGGCATTTGGGAAAAAATTCTCTATACTGATTGAAATAGCACGAAAGAGGAAAAAAAATTCTAAGCATATCAGTCAGACCAGCTTTTGCAAACAGTTTCAAAACTGCTTAGAACACTATTTGAAGAAAGAGATAGTTTACCATAATAGTGCTAAATCAAAGGAGGAAACAATGAATGTGTGAGCTTCTGGGACCTTTCTTGTGCTGAAATTTTAATACTGATCTTGTTTCCTATCACTTCCCATCAGGTTCCACATATGCCTTTCTCATGTTGTATGTATGTAAGAGGGAGATAATACCATCAGGTACACACTGAAAATAATGGATTATTCAAAAGCATTGAGGTACTTCTGAACATTCAGTAAACAAACAAAATAAGCCCAGGCAGCGATTTTAACAAAGCAAGTGTGGAAAAACATCACCTTCTAAATCCTGTCGTAACAAATGAAGATGCTGCTGCTGCAAGCAGCTCATCACTGTCCCCCAGGAGTTACTCCACACTCAGAGCTGTTGGAGGGAACGTTTGTGCCAACGTCCTTTGCTTTGGTGCAAATCAAGTGGGATTGGTTGGCTTCAACAGCTTCAATCTAGTTGTTTGTTTTTTTAATCAGCCACGCTCCTTTGGGTTGAGATGGGATTCCACAGCAGGTAGAACTGGAGTGGCCGAAGAGTGGTACTTAGATAGGATCGTCTGGGTGTTTTGGTGGTGGTGGTGGTTTTGGTTTGTTGTTTGTTCTTTTTATTATTATTATTTTTAAAGCAAAGTATCTTTTAAATAACTGCATCCAATGAGTATTAATGTGATGATACTGTCTTAAGCACTGAAAATTATGGACAGATAATTCAGCACTGGATTGAAGCACATGATTACCTCCTACCGTTTACTAAATGAATCTTTAGATTTGTTGTGAAGGACGAGGAAGTGGAAAAGAGTTTCATCATCAGTGCTCACATTTTAGGGGAAGAAAGAAGCCTTATAATTTAGAGATCCATAGACATTAATGTATTTAGTAGGCAGTGACAAAAACAAGCAATAAATACAGAGTAACCTAAATAGCAGGGATCATACATTAAAAGTTACAAAATTAAGACTACACACGAAAATCAGGCAGAACCGTTTTGTTTAGTAAGTAGAAAACCAGTGAAATATGTTGACAGTAAGAGTCATAAAAGCAAATAATAAAAATAAGTAGATTAAAAAAAACTGTGGAAGAGAAAACTTAAGACACCAGGAATGGTAAAATGTGGAGCCGAGACTGAAATATATTCAGTGCAAATATCAAGGTGACCTCTCCCTATCCAGAAGCTTTGATACCATGAAACTTCAATAATTTGTGAAAATTGGTCTATTAAAATAAACATAATTCATTATCCAATGTCATTTTTTTGAAGTAGGTAATTTCTTGAAATCATATGCGATTTAAACGTAATATATGTTTATGAACTACAAGTCTATGTTATATCATAAGTGCTGATGGAGAAACATTTCTATCTATTCTTTTCCAGAAAATGTTCAGCTTAGTTAAGGTCAGCATAAATGCCATGTAATCAACCCAGGAAACTCAGGAGAAGGTCAAGCACTAGGAAGAGAAATCTTGAAAACGTGAAACAAGCAAAGAAAGGATTCAGAGGTTAATGCTTTACCATCACATGCATGACGTTCCACAACCGACTGCATGCACTGACTGCCCTCGATGAGACCATTTTGAATACGCTGGCATTATTACAGAAATTAAATGGTAGCCCAGCTAAATATTTCCATGTCACTTGGGAGCAATTTTGAAAAACATGAACCGAAAATATACACGAGGAGTTGCTAACAGCTTGTGCGTGCACATAAATTAAACAGCTATTGATTCTGGTACATTCAAGTTTGTCAGTTGCATGTTCTCCACTTCTCAGCGGCATGGCAAATACAATCGCTGCTTCTGATCACCTATAATCAATGAAATGGTGACAACTCATTAATCAGGCCACACAACGGCAAGACTGGTAAAAGGTGTCGCAGCCTGAAATTGTCATTAGGAACGATGCGGAAGCATTGCCAGTGTGAACCCTCATTACCTGCATCATGACTGACAGGTTCTATTAGAAGGGAGCTTTGAGTCGCATCTTCCTATCATATATCAGTAAACTATTGCTTTGCTGAAAACTAGTAAATTATAACTTACGAAGTCAATAGCTGAGTAAAACAGAGGATCCCTAGAGCACCGAGCAGCATGGTCTGCATGGAGGTAGCATCACTTCTGTATTCTATTTAGTACTATGGAAAATACAGCAACTTTTCATTTCTTTCTCACACTGTGAACTAGGCTTCATATTTCTGAAAGGAATAAAAACCATCTTCTTTAAATTAAGCAATACCTGTTTAGGAAGTATGTTCTTTTCTCATTCCTAAAGCTGGGAAAAAACAAACCAACCAACCAACACCAAAATGAAACAAAATATCCAAACAAACAAACAAACCCAACAACAGAACACACACACAAACCAAAAACCAAACAAAAACCCAAACACACACACAGAAAGAAACAAGACACACACAAAACCCAAACACACAAAACACCCAAACGACAACAACAACAACAAAAAACAAACAAAACCCCAAGCCTAGATTATAACCAGCTAGCAAATATAGCTCAAAATGTCGCTGGACTTACGGCAGTAAAGTTCCTAATGGCACTCAGCTAACAAAAATGTTCTGGACTCATAATGGTCTGCTAGATTGTGTTTACCAGCTACGACAAAAAGAATGGTTAAAAACCTATCAGTGGCATAATGTTTAACACCTATTAGGGACACAAGTATAACTACCTTATGTTAATTAAAGGCATAAGAAAATGATTAATGTTCTGAAGCCATAAAACTGCATCAGCTGAAAAGCTATTATGATCGCACTGTCTACAGCTTACAGCCTACACTGGGAAATTTACGCTGATACGCATTCTGCATAAAACCAATACTCATCTGTTCCAACACTGGATAATGAACTAGTACATAAAGCTTAAACCACGCACCGCACGCTGGTCACTGCCAGAACAGCCGATTTACTCTTCTCCTAAGGATGCAACTGGAGGTTTTTTTCTGGTTGGTTGGTTTTGTTTGTTTAAGATTAGGTTCTAGCTCTTTCTATTCTGTATTTTTCTCATCAGAATGCTGAACAGTTCACATTGTCATCATCTCCATTTTAGAAACATGCCTTCTATCATAAAACCTGAGAAACAGAGAAATGGATAGAGGGAAGATGGTACCCGGCTGCCAGCTGGAACAATGCGCTGACATTTATACTTTCTCTTACTTAGCTCAGTGATTTCTGAACCAGGCCCTCCCTGGGAAGGATCAGCAGAACGTTACTCACATAGAACAGCACCTTCCTCAACAAGCAACTTGTAGGTGTGACTCGATTTGACTAAGCAAACCAGAATCTGGTTTTTGACAGCACAAGTGGCGATGCGTGACGAAAGACATTTTCTATACGGGATACTCCCAGCTCCTTGAAAGTCAAAGTTTAATGTTCTTATTTCAGAGAAAATGAAAATAGAAGGGGACAGAAAGTCTTCCAATGCCACAGCATCACATACAATGAATTATTATCCCGTAAATAGTATTATACACTATTTCTGTTAAAGGGTTCTTTCAAACATCACAGAAGAGAAGGGAAAGGGGGAAAAAAAAAAAGTGATATGCTGCATTCTCCAAAACTAAATTGGAAAATGATAGATACAGTTTATCATCTAGTAACATATAAGAAAACAAGCGCTCCACTCTCACATATAAGTAATATATTGAAAGGAATAAAAAGAGAGGGAGAGAGAGAAATTGTTCACAAATCAGACTTTAAAGTAATGCTCTTTCCAAGGGACTAGATACTCTTTCCAGAAAAAGATAAAGTCTTCTCTGCCCAAAATGATTATAAGAAAGGTATGATACATTGGGACAGATATCTTCTCTGTTGATGTCAATTAATTTAGAGTGAAAGTGAATAGGGTCAATTACAAAAAGTTGCATCTATTCCTCTAACTGCAACGGAGTGTTTCACAGCTAGTGCGAACCGACATAGTTTCTCTGAAACCAAGGTATACTGACTCACTCCAGCAGGAATTTAGCTCTGCTTCCATTTTAGTTACCAGCTGAAAACCTAATATCATAGTAGTACATAGCATAAAGAACAGTATTACGAGTAGATGGGTTAAAATAGGGTCTCGTGTTCCAGACAGAACCCTTGAAGCCACACACGAGCTACATCATTCCAAGAAGTACGTAAGTAGAAAGCTAACTATAACATCTATCAAAAAACCTCAAGTTTTTTCCATAGCTGACAGAGTAAATTTAGTTCTTTAGGCTGCTGCGTTTACCTTTCCATCGGGAACCAACCTAGGTCCTATTACCTGGGACAACTTCACAGACGAGCTGTCATCGCTCGGACCTGCTAGCAGTAATTGCTGCTGTGACGGGTGTCTTATGTAGCATCCATAACACGTTCACCCAAACTCAGGAGCCGCTTGGCTCCCGGGGAATCGGACACAAAATCACTCCTCACAACATCATTTAGGTTGCGCGCTCTCCAGGTATCTTGTAAACCACTGCACGGTGACTCTTCCTCCTCGGGATTAATCCAGGTGATCCCCGTCCCACGGCAGTAATCAATGAGGTGCTGGGTAGCACTCAATAACCTTTATCGCACCCGCCGAACCCTCATGCCGAGAGTGAACAGCTTGTTTATCGGTGGTGCTGGTGACAGGCACACCAACGAGTCCTCTTGTTCAGTCTAACGGGGTGAATTGAAAGATTAAGTGTGTCACGCCAGCATGAGGCCTCATTTTTCTTCTGTGCTACATAGGTTGCCCCCTTCCTGCAGTCTGTATTTGATTGTGATTAATTTGTCAAGGCTGGCTACAGCATGGAAATGAAGAAACGGATTGCCAATTACATCTAGTCCTCTCACAGAATACCCCTCAAACCCGTGCTATTTTGCAGTAGTGACAGCTCAGAAATAAACTGAATTCAGCTCTATTGAGCACAAATCTGACCCAAAGTGTATTTTAAAGTAGAAGGTGACTTCTCCCCCGCCCCCTCCTCCCCAACAAGCTCTTCAGTAAATGGTTGACTTCTATCCTGCCTGCCTGGCAAGTGCACAGAAAGGCCATCCACATTTATTTTTGTAGTCACCTTGTTAAGAAGTACTGAACTTCTGACTTAACACGCTTCAACTCTTCTGCACATTCGTTTCTGAATACCTCACCCCGAGAAAGCCTGAAGGGGAACTTAGTATGCATACTGCTACTGCCAAGTAAACAAAACCAGCAATGATTGTCCTCTGTGCAGAAGCTCTTAAAACCAAACTTTCTCCTGAAATATACTCACAAAAAGGTAAATTTTGGCTCTTGCTGCGTTTCCTCTGCAATAAACCTCACGTGTTCTCACAAGCTGTTTAATATTCCATTGATACAGACAATTACATTGAATAATCAGATTCTGGTAGATTAATGAAACAGGAAACAATTCCACCATTTATTATTAATAATTAATAAGGAATTTGAGAAATAATACCTCAAATTCCTTTTATGCACTGATAAAACCCCCAGCAAATTACTCAAGTTGCATAAACTCAAAGCACGGGTGCAAATCTAACCTTTTATTACCTTAGAAATTCATTAAAATAAAAAAAGAAGTCCCTTTTCCCTCCAGAAAGTTCAGACCACTGTAATAGATGCTTCCTTCCATTGTCGTAATCCACTGTATTTTTTACTATTGTATAGCACTTGGGTACCACATCTGACAAAAGAAAGGCGAATGTGTTTCCAACAGTCAGCAACACACAATGGCTTTAAATGCATTCTGAAGACAAAGAGGCACAACTCTTTTCCAGGGGCAAGGTGGCCTTCCATTAACACAACCACCATCGAGGTCTGTGGTTTGCAGAACACCTCTTATCAACAAGACCCCGGCTTAGAAACAGGATTAGTCATTCATTACACTGAGTCATCTGACTTTGCTATTCTTCCTTCTGCCTCAGCAGCAGCTGCCCTTTCCAGTGATACATGGTAGTGTTCCTATCTAACAAAGATGCAGAAAAAAGGACAACACAGCGAATGACCCCTGGAGGCAGACACACTTCTAAACTGTCTTTCAGGTACTTCGATGAGACTCAGAATAGAAGGTCTATACTGTTGATCTTTTCTTTCGTTTCAGGAGAAAGTATTTTCCCTAACAGCAATACATTTCTACTTTTCACAGGCCACCTAAAAGCCCAAACATTCTCACAGGTATTTCTTCCACACTTCTTGAAGTGACCTTCAGACACCAAGCATATAAATGAGGGATGATCTTGGTAATGCAAATTCATGTACGTGGTGACTTCATGTTTGTGTACTGGAGTAGCATGTTTTAGGGTCTCCAAAACTGACCGAGCCCATTACAACAGGCATCGTACAAGCAGAACACAACAATAGTACACGGAAGGCACAGCTCCGCAATATTCGGTGGCCAGATCCATCACTGCGCACTGGAAGTAAGGAAAGAATGAAAAAGAGGAGCTGTTTTCCTAAGGCACTTATACCTTCTAATGCAGTCGTGGAATTTCAGAAACATACAGTTAATAACTTTGAGGTAAAACCAATTGATATACGTCACACCACAAGTACTATTCCTAGTCAGCTGTAGTGTCGCAGGGGCTTTCAAAGGCCACTTAAGGACGCGCAAGCACAGCCCGGTACGACTTCTGTTCTCAAAGAGTAAGCTTTAAGATGTGAGTGGGGTTCAATGTTAACTGAATACACGTACCAGTTTTCATTTCTAGAAGTCAGATAAAACAATCGTACAGAATTAAAATGATTGTGGGTGATGATCTAGGACTAAAAATCTTACCCTAGGCACTTTTTAGCTCTTTTCTCTAGCTGCTAGAGAATGTGTGTTGCATAACGAAGATTACATACAAGACTAGTTATGCCACAGTGCACATCAGCTCCAGTGCAAGTTTTTAAACCCAGGAGTAGTTTTACAGCTGTCAAGATGATACCTATTCATCTTTAACTAGACTTATTTTATATTAAGTTCTTCCTTTCAAGGAAGATCAGTTGCATCATGAAATTTGACTGAAACCATTAAACTAGCTGTCTGTCTTTTTACAATATGTTTAAAGCTCAGAGGTAACGTATTTCATATACAACGCTTTCTGTAGACGTGGGGAAGGCATGAAAAAGATGTTCTTATAATTCCCAAGTTGTCACACTGCATTTAATCAGGAATATGGTTAAAAGACACCCACAACAACATAATGCTCTCCTTTTGCAAAGAGAACATGCTTTGCTATAGAATCTGATCAGTTCTCAGCAAGGAATCTGAGGTAATGGCGTGATTTCCTGAATGTCACTTGTCAGTGAAGAAAAACGGTAAGAAGCTTGAAGTCATGTTAAAAAAACCCAACAAAACAAACAGATTGGAGGGGCTACAGCACCACTGGAGGTCATCTAGTCCAACCTTCTGCTCAAAGCAGGGCCAATTTCAAACTTGGATGAGATTACTCAGGGCCTCAGAGAACCCATCTTTGCCTTTACTTCTGAATGTTGACTTCTCAAGATTTCTATATATATACTTCTATAGGTATATTTCTATATATACTTCTATAGTGAGGTAGTCACAAATAGCAATATACACACTTAACTAGTTGATTAATTATCTTGATTAGATATCCAAAAGATTAGACTAGCAGCTAGGAGCCTCTTAACTCTTTGAGACAACAGTTGAAGTTATCTTGGGCCAGTTCATTCCTCTATATACATTTAAAGGTAAATAAAGTGAAACTGCACAACTCTGAGCTTGGGCATCCTCCTGCTGCTGGCTTCTTCCACAACACTGGGGTATGCTCCACACTCATTAAAGCCAATGCAAACAGTGGAATTCACTAATGGATGGGGCTCCAAGCTTAGCTGTAGAGACATGCTCTCTTCTGGGGGAAGGGGTGAGATTACATCAAAGAACAATTTTGGATAGCGGTAACTGGGCCTCTTACCAAGAAGTATTTTATACTTCATGTATCATGTTAATTTAATGTCTTCGGGACAAAGTCTGTATATCTTTATCGTCTTACTTAAATTCATTTCTTAACAAATTAGCTTCAAAGAGCTTCAGCTTTTCCTGATTGTAAAGCCATAGAACAAACATGTATTATCTTGTTGACATCAGCCAGGAAAATTTAGAAAAGGGAATTAAGTGATACTGTTGGTATATAACAATATAGAGCTTTAACTTTCATCATGGTAATTGACACATGCTTAATTCTTTGAATGAAAAACCATAAATAGCAAAACAAACATTATATCTGATCAGCTGAAGCCCTTTTTCTGATATCAACAATAAGTTTTATGAATACCAGGGGTCTTTTCCAACTCTTTTATGCTTTGCAGAGTAGTTTGCCTGGAGGAAAAAAAAAAAAAGAAAAAAAAAGAAAAAAAAGAAGTGCCCAAAATGCAACGTTTGGGATGTCTTTGGAGATGTTACTATCTTTTCTTCAACAGTCTGACATATCTATATAGCTCACTGCAAAAGTGAGTAGACATGAGCTGTGTTAGGAGCTTGAAGACGTAAGCCACTGGGAAGTAAGAGCGAGAGAGCATACAGACCATTGCTTCTTGCAGAGCAGAATCACGACAATAAGGTGAAAGAGTATGGGCAGACGTTGCAAGACTGGAGGGGGTAGTTAATATATGCAACTATAAACTCGGAGCCACACACCAAACAAAGGAGCCAGGCTTGCCAAACTTTAGAAAACCTTAAGTTCTGACACACTTAAAAGGAAAAAAAAAAAGAACAAACCAAAAAACTAATGACATAGACTCTCTGGCCCTTCCTAAAAAGAAACAGGAAAAGACAAAAAGCGAGGCCATGAGGCAAGTGAGTTTTCAGTGTGTAAGTCTAAGCTTTCAAAGAGAAATTTTTAAGGAGTCACTAAACATCATTCTAATGAAGGACAGGATTTGTCCTCTGCTATTCAGGGGAAATGCTGGAAGTTGGACCAGTCGGCAGGAACTTCAGAACAGATAAAATTCTAGATAGTCTAACTACAATATCCATAAAACGCCAATTTACACTGAAAAAGAGAGCTTACTAAGTCTCTCATCTGGAATCGAGTTTGAGCTTCTCCTTGCTAAATACATCATATGACTGTTAATTTTAGACTGCAGAGAGCTCATCGATTTACGCTTTCCAGTAATAATTCTTTTAGTATTTAAAATATGGGAAAAAACCAATTAGTATTTCAGACAGCGTAGTGTCCATGATAAGAACACTGTTAAATAATGCATGCAACAAATTTTTATACAAGTAGTAATTAGACTGCTAGGATTACTTGAATATTATAATAGTCATTTCAGAGCTGTTACTATTATTAATTTTAATAATAATCTCAGTTAACTGGTGATCAGTCCCAAAAGAAGTGTCAAAAAATGAGTTATCATATATCTCATTTTTGCTAAAATATTACATTACACAAATTATGGAGTAAATAACAAAATGCAATTAAATTCCTAGTGAGTTACAAAAATTGCTTGTTAAAACCCCACGGTGGTGTCAAAAATGTTGCTGCGGTCTGAGCTGAGGGATGAGGAGCTGCTGATCGTGTTAAAAAATTGGCGTAGTTAAGAGGGAGTCTTCTAAATGGGAACTTTCCTTATGTGACCTACTGGATTTCCCTTTTTTTTCCCCTCCCATCCCCGAGAATTTATATGCAACTAGCCATTTTCCTAGGTCGTCATAACTGACATCACAATATTCAAATACTGATGATGACGTACAGCATCGGGCCATTGTGACAGTTTCAGGGACCCAAAGCATCAGACTGGAGATAAATACAAGACTGTTTCACGGTCCTTATTATATATTTGTGTATAATGGCTCTGAAAAATTTGCAGCTATCTCCTGGCTTGAAACGATGACAGCGCAGCCCTTATGACAATGGCTCACTGAAAAAATATGTATATTAGCAATGAAACACCAACAGAAAATGAGAAGAAACAAATGGGGAAGACAGAAATAGATTGCCTCAACCTTTAGCCCTGTGTCAGGAATTTATCCTGCCTTTGAAAACATTTGGTTTAGTCTTCTGACTCAGATTTTCAGGGGGGTTTCTAATCCTTCAGTAGCACACCTGTCAGTTAATCCCCCGTTATAATCTATCTTGGATCTCCTCATGGGGAGAAGAGCTGATGGATACGCTCCTGGCACTCTGTGGATTTGCAGGATGAATCGGTCTTTGGATGCTGAGGAGGACGCACTGGAGGTCAGGGCAGCTGTGACATGAGCTGGCACTAGACTGAGGGTTCCCTCTCCCCAGATAAAGACAAGGCACAGCAGGGAATCTGTGATGCCTCCCTGCGCCCTGCCTTGAGAACGTATTATAAGCTTCTATTTCCTATACACACTGCATACTTTACTCTTTTTTTCTTTTTTTTCTTTTCTTACTCTTTTCTTCTTTCCTTGATTTCTCAGCTTGTTTTTCAGACTCTCTTTCAGCAACACATAATAAATTCAACTTTGCAATGGTTTGCCATGACCAGGCCAAAAGCTACAAGTAAGCAGAAGTGTCCCGATTCTCCAAGAAACAAGTTTTACTCCAGCGCAATAAAGGTGTTTAAAATGCCATGAAGCCCTGTGTTCCCACTGCCTAAATCATCGCAGACATTCTGCACTTTCACAGCTTTAGGTCTTTTTCTTTCCCATTCTCTGTGATTTTAAAAGAAATGCAAATATACCTTCATAACAAAACCTAAGGGCTGCCATTATCTTTTGTCTCGGAAAGGATAGATAATATCATTTTAGTGCCAGTCAAGCTAAGGTAAAATATACAGCTATGCTGATGCAGAGACAAAAAGAAGCCTGGAGATTTCTTATAAAATTTTACCTTCTTCCCCCTCCTTCCTTTTTTTTTTGTCTTAATTTTAAAATTACATTTAAATATTTGCTTATGTTGCCAGAGAGCAGTTTATGCTGTCAACCTAAGTACCTAGGAACAGAATCCAACCCCTGCATTACTGTAAAATAAACAGTGAGAAGGTAACAAATAGGTGTGCACAGACTGTAACATCCTCAACTCCTTCCATATGTAGCCTTCTCCGTAATTACCTCTCAACGGAATATTGTGACACACATGAAAATTCTGCTCTTCTCATATCCATCTGCAGAGCTGGGGTCTAATTTTGCGGCTCGTAAGGTTTGTAGCACCGTATCAGACATCCTTGTTCACCTTGCAGGCTGAAAACACCAGAATTTGTGGATAGCTTCTTAAACACATGATAATGAGGGGCTCATCCATAATATCTACTGAAGAAAGTTAGGGTTTTGTTTGTTTTTTTTTTTCCCTTCCTTCTGGCAGTACCTCAGACAAAACAAGATGGTAATTATGGGGAAGGTGGATGTGTGAATGGTGATTCACAGCGTAGAAGGTGAAAAACTGACACGCTGAAGCCTGAAACAACCCTCTGGTACACTCTGGACTACAGATTTGTCTGTAGATTTATTTTTACCACTTTAAATTTATTTTTTTTGTTAAATGGTAAAATTTAATTGAAAAAAGAGACAAAATATAGAAAAATCCCTAAAAAATCCATCTGGTCTACAGAAAAGCTGCAATAAGGTTAAGACTGCACTCTCGGTCACGTTTTGAGTATTATTGAACAGCTACTGAGGAAGTGTTGCTTGACGCTGCAGCACCTTCCTGATGACATGGGAGTGATGCAAGTCCTCTGTGCTCCTCTTGAGGCAGATACATTTATGAAACTTCACGCTCTCGACATGAAGAAAAGCATTTATCGCAGCAGTGAGAGGCCAACCCAGAGATGCATCGGGAAATGAGTCTTCACCACCTTTGCTTTCTTAGACTATCAGTTTATTAGCATATTAGAGGTGACCGGGATCTTTTAGGAACTAAGATAGCACATTTTGGTTTTGTCTTTTTCTTTAACAAGTGCCTGTGGGTAGACCCTTACTTGTTTTATAGTCCTTACAAACATTGAGCACTGGTTGCTTTTTACTTATATTTAAATAAAATTGAATCCCTCATTTGAAGAACAGATTCCTAAAACAAATATCCCTCACGAGTCAATTTGTTGCCAATGCTCTTTAAATAGGAGCACATTAAAATCAAAGTTTTGACCCCTGGCACAGTGCCTTAATGGGAAATGGCCTTCTTGGGGCTTTAACTCAGTCAAGCTGGAACATCCACAGTGCTGTGGGTGGAGAAGGAGCATCAGGAAAGTGTCTGGGGAGGAAAGGCAGACCTTCCCTCTATCCAACACCCTGCTCATGAAAAGCAATCTGTCCTTTGCTGAAACCTCGGGAAGAGGCTCGCTTGCTTGTTTCTTCCTTCTTGATTTCCTTTTTACGGGAGAAAAGGAGCGCTCCACAGTGATGCAAACAGGAAAGGATTGCTCTCCAGAGAAGCGTGACTACTTTCTCCTAGTAATAAAAGAAAAGGCAAGCAATCCACGCCTTTACAAGCATGTGGAGCAGAATGCGATCCAGATTCTTAAACTGGATACGCTCAGTTGATCTCCTGCAAATTTGACCCCTCCCCTTTGGAGGTGAAACTCAATTCTCAGATGAGGGTTTCTGAGGGGACGGCATTTGTTTGTATTGATCTGAGGTGAGAAATGAAGGTTGTGTTTCCTTCAATAACAATTTATTGGGAAATTCCAGTGTTAACTGCCGCATGCATAAAGCAGTCCTAATCAGCTAGGCCACCAGGAATGAAGCTGATCCATTTGCTTGTCTAGACACTGCCTTTATCTAAAGGCATGTGCATGCACAGAAGGGAAAACCCCAACAAAATGAGAAAGATGAAAGCAGGGCTTTGTGAGTTTTGGATGTACTTTACACCTCAAACACATCACACAGCCTAATTTTAGCACTGCAACCTCTATCAAACATTCTTGGAAATACTGACACCTGAAAAGCCTGATGCAGGGCTGCCTGTTTGATTACCACTCTCAGACTGTACATCTGAGAGCCTGGAAAGAAGGTAAGGATTTCTTTCACTGAGGAATAGAAAGTATTTATTAAAATGTAAACAGTAAAATCAATTAGAGATTGGATTCCCCAAACAAACACAGAGCAGCCTTAGAAAAAAACCAGAGCATTTTAACAGAAATGCGTCTTAATTCATTTCCAAAGGTGAAAGCAGCAAACAGTTACTGGAAAAGCGTCTGCCACACTACATGACGTTTCAGTAATGCTGCAGCTTTCTACTTAAAATCACCGCGAACTTGGAGAAAAGCATCCATTACTTCAGGAAAAGAAAACTCCAGGCTCCTACCAGAGAGCCTTTCCAGCTTTCTTTACTGATTTCAGGAAACCATATTCCTCACCCGCAGAGACTTTTTCTATTACCTAGGTGAATTCTAAAATAAAATGAACTATTACTATTTGTACGTTCCACTCACTACCGATTTCCATATATTTACGGCATGTCTTGCCTGTTTCTGTAAACTATTCACAAAGTGTGTTAAAGAACAAGATTTAAGCCAAAGACTCAAGAACTGAAATGCAGAACTCTCCTGAAAGTTCAAGAGGGGAACCTGAACCAAGGACCAAGGCGGAGCTTTGTCCGAAACCAGATTTGTACTCAGTCACTTCCAGCAGTTGTGGAAATGGCATCTGCACGTTCTTCTGCAGTGATGAAAGCAAAGGATTCAGCACCCGAAGTCATTTAGCTTCTACTTCATGAAGCTTAATTCAAATTTACAATCATCGAACAATCAATTTTAAGTAAGAAGTCCATAAAAAAAAAAAAAACTTAAATATTCCTGTCACTTTTTTTCCCCCACTGCACCTGCAGTATCTGATTAGTCAAAACTCAAATTAATTTATCTAAAAGTGACTATGTATGGTATTTTCACACAGCAGCAGCTACGTCATACTATGGTGCTACTTGATGATTGCCTATTTTTTTTAATTTATTGCTGTTTAGCATGTTTCTTTAAAACCTTTCAACTGTACAAGTTATCCAGCCTACTATAATTTCTATGACTTTCCTGAACCTAAATGAAGGAAAAATCAGCCTACATTATTTTTCCAATGAAAAAATACTTTTGTCCTCTTGTAATTTGCACATCCTCTCAAATGTCTCCATATTTTTTGCTCAATATTGAACAGCTTGTCTTTTTCCTTTCAAATATCATGCCCACATCTTACACAGCGTCAACAAAAAAGCAGCTGACTCTTAAGTGATGGATTGCCTTAAGATTACAACAAAGCAAGTGACAAACTTTTATAATAACCCTTTCCCTACAGTTCTTCAGGCAGTATTAATTTGCTTGTAAATTAATAAGCTAAAAATGTAGAAGCACTACTCCAGGGAGCTGGTATTCTATTTATATATTATATATACTTACATATATTTATGTGTTATAACAATTTCATGTTATTCTAGCAAGTTTGCTTGAGAAAAACCGTACTTTCCCCCCAGTTTTGGACACCGGGAGCCTTGTTTTCTTGCCTTTTGGATGGAAAATTGTGCCAAAACCCAATTTTTCCCCATTGAAGCCACAGCAGTGTTTGAGTTACCAGAGCTGCAGAAGTGTAATCACAGTTGTGGGCCTTGGCTCACAGGCTAAGAGCTGCACAACAATATTCCACTTACCAGCACACGTGTCCAGTCACAGGCAAAGGCTTTGGGCATCTATTATTTAACACAGTATAAATAGATTTGCAAGCCAGAATGACTGACAAGACATCTGATATGAAATATCACTGCTTAAAAAAGCAATAATAGGAAATACTGAGTGAGTAATAAGCGACATCTAAGGTCTTACTTACCATAAATTCCTGTTGAAATACAGGGAAATGCCTGTAAAACAAATGAAAGAAAAAAATATCAGTGGGATTTCTGTTTGCTGAACTTTTTAATCAAAGCCAAGGGTATTTCTAAATACCTCTTTCTCAACACCCAGAGATTACATGTTGTAGCCTTCACTGTTACGGCAGGCAATTCACGGGCGTTTTGATGTCACTGTATGAAACATATTCCATATGTTTTCCTTGCTGCCACGTGAATAAAGCCCACATTCTTTTTCTCTTCTTGAGCTACGAGCAACATTTGAAAACAGAATCATTAATAAAACTGCCTTTTGAGCTAAAAATGGATGCCATGAGCTAAAAATTAACACCATAAGCTATTACGGTAGGAAAAAAGTCATAGTCTCCGGGTAGAGTCAGACAATGTTTCTTCAGTAGTAAAAGAAGTTTGGCCAGTTTAAACCCTGCCCTGGCCCTCCCCTGCCTCTCTGCCATGCCCTTGGTTCCCTATAACCCCCCGTTTTGGTTTCAAAGCCTTTAATTTATAAACCTCTGTGATTTCAGACATGTGGTTTATGGTGTGACCCAACACAGCCGTACCAGTACAAGTCAAAGGCTTGCAAACTGGTGCAGGGAATAGAGGAAACAAGGCGCCGTGGGAAAAGAACGGGTACATTTTTGGGTCGGTTTGGACACCAAAGAAAACGCAACATGCAGCGAGAGATGGTACAAGCGCTGTGGCAGCAAGAACGAGACTTTAAAGTTCTCCTAGCTCTACCTGTCGTCTAGAGATTTGCATTTCTGTGAGCCAGAGTCAGTTTTCCACAAGGAGAAAGCAAAGCCATGGTGTCACAAGAGAGACAATTTTCTTTGTGTGCAGTTGATATGTGATATCACCTTTTCCTCCCACCTCTGGACTGACAACAAACACAGCTCAAAGGTACAAGCGCACCTGGGACCAAAGTCTCAAATATCCACCCTCAGGCTCCCTCCAGATCCCCTGGTGATGAGTCATCATACAAAAGAAAGGAATTCTTCTTTACTTAATCACACAGGAAAACATTATTCAAAGCTAATGCTTGCTTTATATTTAACCAGGGAATTAATTAGGGAATGGTGATTAAGAAAGGAGAGGTCTAATGGAAAGAATACATCCTCCCCTCCCCTCTAAAAATACCTAAGTAAAATAAAGTGGGGGAGAATTATAGTTTCACAACCACTACAACTTACATCCTGAAAAATACTTAGCTTTGTAGTTTGTACCCAATAAATCACAACGAATCAGCTCTTTAAGGAAATGAGGAATGGAGTAGAAAAAAAACCCCAGCACACACACACACACGGTTACAGAGCCGAGGCGGCCACAGATGCTACAGCAATAACAGAGAGGCATAAAAGACGATTTTGTCCAGCTTAGCAACAGATTTTAAAATTTATCACTGTTGCAGTTTCGCATGCTAAGAGATAATCGCTCCAAACAAGTGTTTTATTTTTCCATTCTTTTCTACAACACGAGTAACAGCACACGATTCACACGCTCTTGCAGACCACGGGGAAAGAGTAACAAAATTCAAGATTCCTTCTCTTACTGGCCCCTCAACTTCGGGCAAGGGGAAAGAGTCCTGCAGCACCTCTGAAATCCCACTGAACCCACAGCTCCTTGGGCAACACCACCCCTGGTGCCCACGGGCAGCAGCACCGACGACTTCAGATCCCCGTGCGCGTGGCAAAGCCACCCACCTGGGGGGACCACAGGCTGGGGCAGCTCTGCAGCCCCCAGGCAGCAAAAAAGCACCGTGCACCATCTGCCCCCAGGTCGCTGTGCAAAGCAAAGGGTATTTGGCTGATACGGCCTCCGAGCAAGACGCAGCTACTTCAAGCCCCAATGGTGATCTTGATCAGTTGCTGCACCGTGAGACGGGCTCAGCACACGCTGTCAAGATCGCGCAGTGCAGCTGCATTTCTTGGGTGCCCGAAGGGAAGCCTGCGGGCTCCGGGGGACCGGGGCTTCCTTTTCAGCATTGTAGAAGAAGAGAAGATCAGACAACTGCATTTTCAGTACTGCGTGGCCAGCGCTTGTCACATTTGCTCATCTCCATCCACGGAATACACTGCTCCGAGGCAGTTTAGCAAGCCTTAGCTAGCAAATTGTGTGGTGCGTGTTTCTTAATACCTTCTTGAAAATTACTGTGTAGACATGTCATAATCATCACCCTGCTTTCAGCTTCTGTCATGCAGCTGAAACGTATCTGAACAGAACTACAAGAGCGTCTAAAATCCCATCAGGCTCCTTCCGAATACCAGGCTGTGCCATAACTTAGACGAGCTCTGCCATCTCCCTCACTCGGAGGTGATCACAGCCTATAACCAGCGGTGGTGATTCTGTAAAATGTGACAGTGTTTTTATTCACTCAAGAAAGGCCTCTGCCCAAGATCGCATATCAGCCGTGTTTCCTCTTGGCTCCTAGGGAGACAATTTAGCCTAGATGCCAGGCTGAAATTACTGGCAGAGCAGTAATGGGGAAGTCACAGCATGGATATCAACATACTACAGTATTTGGCTTATGGACAAAAGATGGTAAGGTTTCTAACCTTCTCCGTGCATAATAATTTCTTAATTATATATTTGATTTCAATAAAAAATTCAATTTCACAGTAGAAAACATTCATTCCTATTTCCACAATAAAACGTTTCTCATCTTAGTTTGTTGTCAGTAACTGCTATTTATTGACTAACCTTTCATTTCCTCGCTACTGAAATAGCATGCTTGCTTTACTTTGGGGCTAATCACAAATGCTACCCCGACAGCACTCAACTCCAGAGCAGAACACAAGTACTAAGGGCAAGAGCTTCCTGCTACCGTCATCTAAAGAAAGAGGCCAGATTCCATCAGCTGTGTGAACACCATAAGGCTGAAATGGATTTATTTCCTGTAGGAGAGGAGGTGGCCGCTCAGCCTCGGGTACTTTATAATCTAATGTTTCTTCACTAAGGCTCCAGCAGCAAGTGCTAATTAGGATGAAATGTAACGCAGTTTCATGAGGAAAATTTACAATAGTCACCACGCAGAGGCCAGGTTGGACTCTAAGATGTTTCAATAAGAGGGACCTGGGTATTTAAATACTTAAGGGCTTATCTACAACAAGGGGCTCTAGTTCACACTGAGCTGCAATGTATTAACTGTTGCACATTAGCTGAATACAATTGCTATGTCTACATGACCAGATGCCTCCTACTGCAGTCCTAATAAATGCTTCTGCAGAGCAAAGACTTTCTTCAAATTAAGTGCTCAGCGTTCTGCACTGGCATCCCAGTGCCATTTCTGCCGCAACCAAGCCACACACAAGGTAAGCACTTTACTTCCAGCACATAACACAGCAGACAAAAATAATATCAAACACAATTTGAGCTTTCTCTGATTTCACTGTACCACCTTATGAAGCAGACTAATAGTCATGATTGAAAGCCATTCCTTCATAAAACCTGTATTACTGAATCTTCACACAGAACTCACGAACCTTTAAAAAACTCTTTGTTTTTACGGAAATTGGAAGTAGAAACAATTTCTATTTACTTGTTCAACAAAGTCAAAAGTTCTTAACATCTCTGGATTGAAGGTAGTTTTATGTGTTACGTGCAAAACAACAAAAGCTTCTCCAGCAAGTTCAAGGTACCAAAGTTTCCCTTGGAAAAAAAAGAATGGCCATATACTTTATACTTTGGCTTTTTTCTTGGTCACTCTCCTCGATAGCAAGGGTCTGTGCTACCACTGCAGAAAACCTTGCATCCAAACAAACCTGAGGATGTTAAGAAAGACTCCAGTTCTCAGCATCTTGGTGTGGAAGAGCCAAGGAGCCTCAAACGTGCTCCATGTATCCCCAGCGTTAAGAGACTGCAGAAGCACTAATGCCCAGACCAAAGACCCGAAGCTCCAAAACCTGAAGCACCAAAACACTTTCAACACATTTAAGCAGAAACTTGAATCCTTGCTTCTATAGGAGAATGCCCCACTCCTGACGCTCAGAGGACCTGACCCAAAATTAAGCCAAACTGTGCTCTCTTACAGTGCCTTGATTTATTACTTTTGAAGTCAGACTTGAGTCTCTTTTTCAGTTTCCTTCATTTATATCAAAAATATCCCAGTAAGATGAGTTCCTCTGTGCAGTGGGCATTCTTGTCTTAAAAGTAGTACAGTGAGCACCTTCGCTAGAGTGCCTTACAGTCGGCGATTGCCTCATGAACTGAAGTGGCAGGTGAGTGGGCAGAGAGAAAATTGCTTGTTTAAGAGCAGCCCTGACAACAGAGCTCTGCTGTGATTCCTGCGGGTGAATGCCAGAAGGACTCTGCAAAGGTAAAGCAGAGGATTACAAGGTAAAGCTGCCTATGCTAGAACGAGGTCTACTGTGTAGAGTTAAGGTATCACATGGGACTTTATACCCCTTAAGTTCCCACATATGTTTTTGGGAAGTTCACTGTAATGTAAATATATATTTGTAAAGAGTTCATGGAACATCACAGGTGAATGACATTCTGGTTTCCTTGGCACTTTACCACCTCTACGAGTTGCCACGTCCGCATTAAACAAAAAACAAACCCAGCATTTACTGTCTAAAGCCTATGCTTTCCACAAAAGAAAAACCCCCAAAGACGTTTAGATAGCACGCTGTGAATCTCTTTCAACATGCAACACCAAAAAGCCGTGGCACGTACATCACGGCATTATGAACTGCTGTTACCAGGACTGCGGCACAGCACTGTGAAAGCAACTACTGGCAAAACCACCAAGTAAACTAATTTAAACGGCACCAATTTTTTGACGCGTGAATAATTTATTTTCACATCAAGACCTTATGATTTGAATCCAGTGGGTGGTGAAGAGGTGCGGTGGGGAATATAGTGGTGTCTGTTTATCACTCGGCACATGTGGTCGGGGTGCTGCCATGGCAGGGAACGTACAGAACCTCAGGCAGGAAATGGGAAGACAGGAGAGAGCTTGGTGTGGTTCGACACAAGGTGTTTTTTACTTTCCTTGTTTAGCTGGTGATGTGCATTTTGTAGCCCTTCCTCCCCCTAGGTATTGCTGACATTTTGAGACGAATTACGGTTGTCAGGCTGGAATGTGAAACAGCAGAGAAGGCATGGTCCTGCATGAACTTAAAGAAAACCTCTCGGTTCTTTTAGTGGCAGAAAATGATACTTAACCAGCAGTTACAGATGCTCCAGACCCACTGTTTTCAACATACAAGCAGGATTCAAAACTAGAAACCCTTCAAATTCACCCATGCCTGTCCTGGCAGGACCCACCTGGGTGACTGGTACACACAACACAACAGGACCGCTCCCCAGGCATTTTGGTACAGCATGAACACCACTGTGCCAATACCCAGGTTTAGATTAAACCATCTCCGTCGTGCGGACACCGATTTGTGTGGTACACAACTGCAAACTGCACCATCTGCGCCCGCGGTTCAACGGGAGGATGATCTGTAGAGCTCAGGGACAGCAAGAGGGACATAAGTGCACTAACTAGACATCATGAAGACTACTGCCAAGCAGTGTGAGTTAACACCAGGAAAAACAGCAAATTCCTGTTCCTTTCCCCTTACTGTGACTGTTAGTCTGGCCTAACTTAATTTCTGTGAGCCTAAACAGTCTGAACCCAGTTGCAGCACTACCTGGTAGTGCTCAGCAGCTACCTTCAGCATCGGACACTCCTGTTGATCAGCCAAGGTTCCTGAAAATAAATGGGTGCCTTGGATGCTTTTCAAACTAACATGCTCTAGAAAATCATCTAACGCCACAAACCGTAACAAACCTATAAACCTCAGGGCCTAGCGTACCTCTTGAGCTGCACAAAATATTCACAGGGTACCCACACGCCTGTTTAAGATATCGGGAACATCAAACACTCAGAGGCAAGTTTCAGACTTTATGCGAGATCAACCTTATAAACCAAACCATTTAATAAACCACTAACTATAACAGTAGTTACTCTACTGCCTTTCAAAAATCCTTACGTACTATTATTCGGAAGAAAAAAATAAAATAAAAACTTATGTTATTTCCCAGTCCATTTCCTGCCATAAATTCTGTATTTGTCACGGTTCTGAACTGTAATTTAATGAAGAACAAATTTTGCAAGTAACTAGCATTGAAAGAAAACATATTAATAGAAGACTCTAATGCAATTCCCTATACTGAAAATGAAGAGAACAAAAATTAAATGGAAGAAATGAATATGAGAACGTTTAAGCTCAGTTTTCATTACAAGACACATTAGCATGTTTATTAATCTGTCCTTAAAGAATATAGAAGCGATTATTGCCTCAAAAATGAGTCTCTTGAATACACTGGATCACATGCAAACCTTTAGGCACTCATATGAGCTTCCTCCTTCACACTGACAGGTTCACGAGCTACAACATCCAGCTGTTCAGCACAGTCTGAAACATCAGGCATTCAAGTGCTGAAGAAAGTTGAGGGGCACTTTCTGCTAGAAACACAAGTGTCCAGCTATTCTATGTGCCTAAAATTGTACATGCCAGCTATGTGAAGGTTCTCAACGGACGCTGATCACTGGCAAGACGCTGGTCAAGGAATCACAGTTGAAGTTTCGGTTCAGAGCCAACGTGAAACATTCTGTGTCACGGCTCAAGATGTTTCAATGCACCTTCACATAGCAAAATGTAAGTTCTTAAGGCACGATCGAAGGACAGAGGGTTGAGAAAATGATACACAGCTGTAATTAAATTTAAAATAAAAATCTAACAGTTGGGTGGCAGATGATTATTGAGAGGACCTGCTGCAGAGCTACTGAAGGACTCCTGTTTAGTACAAATTATTTACAAGTACATATAGAGAACTTCATCATAACTCGGAAAACAGAGCAATCCAAGACAAACATCTGTCAGTTTGTCAGAGATCCCCATGTTTCCCCTGCTGGTCACACCTAAAGACTACTCCAGAGAAATATTTAGCACAGATTGCAGTTTTCCTTTAAGTCTATTTATACGAAAGGGCAGTTACTGAAAGAGGCCACCTGAGAGGTGAAAAGGACCAAAAGAGTATCCTTAATATTTCCTGTTAACCGAACTAAATAGATGAAGGGGCTGCAGCGGTGGCTCTTCCTTGGATGGCCTGTTTGCAACCAAAGCAGCAATGTTATCACCGTCAAATTGTGTGTCTCATCTCAGCCAGCAAGTGACAATTTTGTTTATTTTTTACCCAAATGATTAAAAATGTCATTGTAGCAGCTGGATTCAGTGTCCACAACCTCTGTGGGCAACTTGTTCTTCTGTTTGACCAACATCAGCTCAAGTAAGTGATTCCTTATGTTTAAATAGGATTTCCTGCATTTCAGTTTATACTCATTGCCTCTTGTCCATTCAGTGGGCACCACTGAGAGGTGCTCATCGTTCCTCTCACCGAACAGGCATTGAAAAACATTGATAACATCTTGCTGATAAGCCTTCTCTTCTCCAGGCTGAACAGTGTCTCAGCACCTTCTGTGAAATACGCTCCAAACCCGTAACTATCTTTGTGGATCTTCGCTGAAGTTGCTCCACGATGACCATGCCTCTGGGAAGCCCAGAGCTGAGTAGAGGGGAAGGACCACTACCCTTGACCTGCTGGCAACGGTTTTCCTAACATGGCTTTCTTTGCCTCAGGGATGCCTTGATGGCTCATGGTCAGCTTGTTGCCCACTGGGACACCCAGTGCTGCCTCTGCAAAGCTGTTTTCCATCTGGTCACTCCCCAGCGTGTACTGGTGGGCCTGCCAGGCGCAGGACTTTGCATTTCCCTCTGCTGAGCTTTATGAGGTCCCATCTGCCCAATTCTGCCGCCTGTCGGGGTGCCTCTGAAAGGCAGCACAACCATCTGGTGTTTTAGCTGCTCTTCCCAGCTTTGGATTGTCTGAAAGCTCCCTGGGGTGCCTTCCGCGCCGTCATCTAAGTCGCTAAGGAACATCTTTAACAGTATTGGCCCTAGCATCATCCCTGGGGTACGGTTCTAGTGACTGTCCTCCAGCTGGACTTCGTGCCATTGACCACAGCCTTTTAATCCCAGCAACTCAGCCAGTTTTCAGTCCACCTCTCACATAGCCAAAAGAAAAAAAAAAATATGGACAGAATCATAATAATTTGGTTTATAAGGCAACATCTGACTAGGGTGTTCAGAAGCCACTTTGGTTGAAACACCAATTAAAGCAGCAAAAGCACAGATGATGAGGAGGAAAGAATAAATCATGTGAGAACTTAAAACAGATTTTTTTTCCTTTTCTTTTTTTTTCCTATTCCGACCCATGCTGAAAGAGGCTTGAAATGAATGACAAACTGATTTTGAACCACATCTGTGATGTGCTTTTAGCCCCAGTAGAGAACAGTTATGAGTTTCCTTCATGCCAAAGAGCAAGAAATTAAAAATGCCCTTGCCTTTCTCAAAAAGAGAAAGGGACATTCAGCCACGTGCCCCATATTGCATCAGCCTCCTGGCACCACAGAGCATGGAACAGTTGTGAGGTTTGTCTCTAGAGTCCCTGAGCTATCAGCGTCTAATTATTTTGTGAAGAGCTTGAATGTGCAACTTCCTTCACAAGAACATCACAGATAGAGCAGCTGCTCTGTTTTAAAATGAAGGATATAGACTATTTTCAGAAGACTAATAATACTGTTTAATCATATTGAAATCGCTTTGAAACAACCTGTTGTATCAAGGGATTCCAGTTCTTGAACCTCAGCAGCCACCTTCACAGCAGGGTTTGGGCATCTCGCCCCCACCGGCATATTTCTACTCAGAGGATTCTGCAGGACCCACTGACCTCATCTTACGTGCATATTGCTAAGAGGAAAGCTTGGATCCAGCTTCATCTCAGCTAAGCCATTTCGAGGCTGGACTTCTGGTCTAACGTTCTTTGTGCAGTTAATAAAGAGGGTAATTCAGCTGTTTCAGGTCAAATGAATGGCTCCCGTGGGGAACTGCTGACTACAGAGTGAAGCTAGGTACCTAAGCTAAATTTAGGTGAAACAAATCTCTCTTTGAGCACAGGAAATCATATGTGTTTGCCAGAAAGCACATTCATGAACTTTCTTTCTCTTGAGTCCTAACCACAGGAATATTCTTTCCACTGATTCAATATAAAATGACTTAATGAAAAACGATGGGCCAGACTTCCCCAGCTTCATGAGATCATCCTGTATGGTAGTCAGACTCCTGGGTGTGATGGCAAAGGAGAGCTTAAAACAGTGCAGGAAAAGGTCTGTTTGGCACAATCCTGCCTCAGAAACACACACGTGCCAGCTCTGAGCAGGCACCTCCAGGCCAGCGAATACACTGTTTCTGAGAAGGACTAATGAAGAACTAACACAGCATTCTCACTCTTCTGCACTGCTCTTGTTTCCAGCTGTGAAAACCAGATCTGCTGGCCACAGCTCACACTTCTGGTAGTCCAGGGTGATTTCCATCCCAGGAGACACCAATTCTGAGATGTACATTGTCCTCAGAAGACACAGACATTGCGAGCCTGGCCCAGGCCCGCACAGGCTGGTAGGAGAGGATATACCTGAAACAGCATTAGCACTTCCAGCCTACAGAGATTGTTACACTTACATTCTTAACGAGCTCAAATTTAGTGTGTAGGGCCCTGACCCCAACCCGTGTTGTGCCACGTCGACAGATCAATACTAGCTTTACATTTATAACATTTTCAAACAAAACCAAAAAGGAGTAAGAACCCACGAGATGATATTAACGTACAAACAAAACCCAAAACCAACCGAGGACATACTCGGCGACTAAAGTATTTACTGACTGCGGTGACAATAAATGCTTCACCCTTAGCACCAGGTTATAGCCTGCCCTTACTGCTTCATCTAGACCAACATACCCGAGGAAATACCGCTGCAACTTCACTGTGCTCCGATTCAGATCTGAGCCAACCTTGAAAGAAAAAGCATTAAATGACATGAACGCAGTACTGAGATCATTCTCTGACAACCAAGAAGAATGAAGTAAATTAAGGGCAGATGGATGTTGAGGCTTTCCTCTAAATGCCCTTAATTTTGTAGGTTTTAGACACACTGTCTCCTGGACCTCGGCGCAATTTTAGTTTTACTATTTGCGATATTTATAGCTCCCATTTATGTAAGTAATATGTAATTTTAATGCAGGTCTAATAGTTCCAAGTGCCATTGACACACACTGTAAAATGAAAAAGGAAGGATATTGTGTTGAGCAAGACGCGATTTTATTTCCTTCCTGCCACCTTAGCCACCATGATACAGCGAGTTAATGTCTTATTTGGATTCCGACCTTGTCAACACATCAAAGATCCTCCCAGGTGAAGAGAAGCAGAGGTAGGCAATTGATCTCACCTAACCTGTAATGTCTGTGTCACTCTGGTCCAGGGTGAGCAACTGAAATGCATGTTTCTTTTTGAGAAAGGTAAAAGAGCTACCTTGAAGAAGTACATGATGATGAAAGGTATGAGACAGGAGTAGACCTTGGGAAATGTCAAGGGAGATCGCAGTCAAAATTGTGTTCTTTATCCAGAATAAATAACAGCGGTCGTGGATTACGCGACTGTAATTCTGTTGAGGAGCTCTGGGAACATAAATCACGATAAAGACGACTTGAGACTCTTTTTAAAGACCAAGGAGGTTATTCATATTTTTTAAGTTATATTCTACTGTTCCCAGACAAAGTCTCTACAGATGTTTCTGTTGCTATCGTGAGTCTCCTCAATGCAGTATTTTCCCCCTCCCTACTCTAGCTTTTTCCTTTCCATCCTTCCCACTCCCCTTCTCCCCGATGACAGATTGCTGCCATCCGCCCCGCTCTGAATTCACTGCTTCCATTATCACTCCCCTTACAGCTGTGGCACATCTGCTTTTGGATCCATTTTATGATTTTTTCCTAAGGCCCTGCATTGTTTTCAGCATCGTTGGATCGTCTGTGCAAGGACAGCAGCAGCTACAGGAACCCTGTCAACCATCTGTGGCTTGATTTGGAGCCACTGCAGGCAGCAAGAAGTCCTCAACTTCAGCTGCAATCCAAATACTATTTCTACTTGTTTTTCCTCTTTCAAACTGCCGATGAATGACACAAATAAGCAAGTTAAGTTGCATTAGTATTGCCCAAAACAGGTCAAAAACTCTGGACACCTATCTCTGGTACGGTGAGGTTGGTTCAGAAAATAGAAACCAACACACTGTCTGAAAGATCAGAGGCAACGTGCTCATCAACAGGGCACTTGGAAAGTGAGGAGTCCTGAAGAAAGGCCAGTTCAGGTCTGCAGGTTCTGACAGGTTTCCCCATTCTGAGTGACCCCAACAGTGTCTCGACCAAGGTGAATGAATCTGCATAATGCTTCAGTTGGCAGCAGTAAATGTGTCAGGATAAGTCTCAAGAAAACTTCCATGTCAAGAAAGGCCATCACACACATTAAAAAAAAAAAAAAAAAAAGAAAAAAGTTGAGAAAATACGTACATTTTTCTCTAAGCCCTTCCAGCTTTCATTCTCATACAGACATTTATCCTTTCTCTTGAGAGGTGCAGTTGCAAAAATACAACGTTAATAATTTTAAGTGGAAGCGTGACTTCAATATAATGATCCAGATAGATTTTTGACTTGGATTCAAGTAACAATGCCTTGTCAAATTCTGCCTGTTTTCTGAAGTTTTGTACGTAAATAACTGGTATGGATATTTTTAAATTAGTAGAAGCAGCAAAACCGGAGAAAAGGCAAAAAATTTTCTCTCCATTTTTAAATACTTATTTTCCAAATGAAGAAAACTGCACAGAGTAATCAAAACAGAACAGAATAATATACCCATCGCTTTGATTTCCCTGTCTCTTCTGGTTGAATTGCCCCCAGGCGACCTTTTCATTTTATAAAAAAAAGCATATTGAGATCCTTGTGCTGTTGCTCTGAATTTTTTTTTTTTTCTTGGAGGAAAGACAGACATGAAAAGGTCTAAACCAGAGACGTATTATTATTCAAGAAACGTTGTAAGGAAGAACCACTTGCATTACTAATACTTTATCAGTCATGCAAACCATTTAGCGTGAGAGACAAAAGCAGCATATATACATCTAAACGGCCACGTATGCCAAAGAGATACCGGTTCTGGAAAAAAAATACAGCCCAAGGAGGAGTGAAAAAAAAACCCAAGAAAGAAAAGCCACGCCAAAAAAAATCCCAAAGCAATGAGGAAAACAAAAGAAATTAAGAACTTGCATGGGTGGATGGTAAAGGTTTAGGAAACTGGCTTTACAGTTTCTTCTTTTCAAATACTTTGAAGAGAATTAAAAAATAACTGAGAGGTTGGGTACCATGTGTTATGGTAGAGACACTGTAAAAGGGAAGCGTTGGTATTAAGGTCCCAATTCTTCTTTCTGCCTTTTCTCCAAGCTCCTATTGATTTCAGCGAGAGTTCTGCACACGCAGTGACTCCGAAACGGGGCTCTAATTACTTGTGTTTTCAGCCTGATGCAAAGGCATTAACATGGAGAAATTTCCATTTGTAGTAATGGGATCTGTATGGCCAACGAGACTTGGGTTTTGGTTTTTTTTTTTTCCCTGAGCATATTCCCCTGGTTCTTGTTCTTTTGAGATTTGCTTCAACAGAACACTTCTGTCTTGCATTAAAATACAGTTACGAAATTCATAACTAAGCAGTACTTTAAACCATATTGTTTAAGCTATGACTTTTCCTCTGACAAGTGTGAAAACGTGTGCAATATGACAGAAGGTTTGCTACAGTAATTGCATGTTGTGATTGAATGATAGAGTAACAACCACGGAAATAACTGCCTTGCTGAAATTGCTGCAGAAGGTAAGTTGCTCCTGTACAGCTTTAACTCATGCGCCATCTGTTTTGCCAGTCCTTTAAACGTTCCTTTAACGAGTTAAGGGATTTTATTGTTGTTTGCATCGGCACTGCCACACTCTCACTGACCTTTTGCACGTTTTACTTTGGGAAAAAAAGTGTCTCTCTGTCCCTTTCTGTTCCTCTCTCTCATCAACCCCTGCTCTCCCCAGATGGGACTCATTCATCTGCCACCCACATCTGACAGACCTACCACCCATGGTTTCTAAATTCTTGCCACATCAGCTAGGAAAGAGGACATTATATAGGGCAAAAGGTAGAGGTCCTTTTGAGAACTTTTCCAGTAGATGGAGACACATTCACAAAGTGTTTAGTTCCCTCAAAGCTGACGTTATTAAACATCAGCTGAAGAATAATATTCCAAAATTACTATTATAGTCAAGACTTACCCAGTTGTGAGAGAAGAAATATATTTGGATAATAATCTCATTGTAGACTTGAATTAAAATGCTAAATCATTTGCAATATACCACTAAGTAACACTACATTAAACTTAACAGATGATCAAGGCTCTAATTCTATATTAAAAACCCAAACAGCTGAAGTTAAAAAAAACCAAACCAAACATGGAAGAAAACCCCATCTTTGGCTGAAGTGTATGTATTGTCCCCTTTACACATCAGTAAAACCCTACGATGGAATAACCAATGCAATAAAACTGTGTTATCGTAGTGTGGCACATAGGGACAGTACATTACGGTACAACAGTAAGAACTAAGGTTCCTTCAAATCAATCTTAGAGCTGGACAAAAAAAAATAGGGGATATCAAATGAAACCAGCCTGCTGGAAGTTCCAAACAAACAAAAGGAGATGCTTCTTCACATAAAGCAGAGTGGGTGCTGCAGAGAAAACTCTATGGGAGCCGAAAATCAATATTACAAATTCACCTAATAAAAAGCTAATGAGAGATTGAAAGCATGAAGATAAAATTTGTGGATCAAAAAGTCCTTGGGGAATGTAAAGCCAGCTAGGAAAGCGTTCTGACAGCTGCCATTAAATGCCTGCCCCGTTCTTACACTCCTAAGTGTCAGCCCTTGGCCATGACAAAGGTAGGGCACCAAATGAGACAGACTTTTGGCCTGACCCAGAGGCACGGGACTGATGCAGTAGCTTTTTGCAAGGGACAGAAATGTCTCCAACATACCAAGGCAGCCCACCAGCCTCCTCTGCCCTGCCCAAGACACAGGGCTTTGCAAAACAAGTCTTTCATCCCATTTTTTGGCCATGGATAGGTCATCCATTAGAGCAACCCTCACCTGGAAAGAAGGTGGCAAGCATGAGAGCACCAGCATGCTCTTGCTTCCCCATGGCACGAGCAAGGAACATGTATCACAGTAGTCAGTGCAAACTGTAAAAGGCACTAGTGACTCTCTACATCCTTGCCAGATTTGCCTCCAGCCACAACAAAGCCTTCCGAACTCCCCTGCGCAGGTTTTGTTTCTCTGGTCTTTGTTGTTTCTTCCCAATGTGCTGCTGTGGGAAGCTTTACGAAGGACTTCATCCCTGCACAGCGAACAGCCCTCCAGATAGGGCAGGTAAAATACTACATCAACTTACGTTGTTAAAGCCCTCTTACTTTATGACAAAATAAACACGTGCAAGAGGCGTGTTTTAGACTCGCCTTTCATGAACATACTGATTACTTTGTTTGTCACAGTATTTTTAATTTTCAACAGGTATTTACTACTTCTGCTATAGCCTTTTTTGGTAACTTGTTGCCCCATCTTATAGCAGTATTCACATCACCCACCCTCCTAAGGAAAGTGATCAACCCTGGCCACATCGTAAGAGCCGAGCATTTTATTTGCCTTTTCAACCAGCACTGTTTTCAAGAAGTCATCTAAAAACACTTCCAGAAAATTCTTCTCCAAGGAGTTCAACTAATTAAGAACCCATCCAGGTTTTAGTTATTTATATGATTCCACTGTGGATTCTGCAATTTTTATCTAAAGTCTTTTAAGTTTATATATAATGTCAGTCATTCTGAGTCATCATCAAATTACAGCCCTCTTTACCTCACTGCTGGAAGCACTGTTAAGTATGTGGAACAAAACTCATCCTGAGAAACACTACTGTTAACCTCTTCCATCAAGAGAATGGCTTTTTTATTCTTTGTAATCGTTTCTCATCTGCTAATTGATTTTTAATACAGAACTTCCAAAGGCCACCAACTTATCCATCTTGTGATTTATTTTTTTTTATTGCCAATGACTTTTTTTCTTCCCCCACTGTCAATAAACAACACTGCTTATGTTCTTAGCAATACCTGGCAATGAAAGGAAGGTTGTCACTGCAGCACAAGCCTTCCTAGTCTAGTTGGTGCCAGAAAAAAAAAAATGCAGGAGACTATCTCTGGGGCTGCCAGAGAAGACAGTCAAGACATCTATCCTTAGCTTGGTGAAGTGGGTGCACGCTGACCAGCACCGGTAGGCAGAGATGGGCAAGAAGAGCAAAATTATGCACAAGTGGAAGCAAACAGGAAAAAAAGGGAAGCCGATACACATAGTATTTCAGTCAAGTTTTGACCCGTTCTAATAATAAACAAGAGAAATAGCATGTACGCTAGATGTTACTGAGCAGTGGTCCCTGACCTTTGGTAGTCTGTACGCTGCAAGCAACAGCAGGCATTGCCATCCCTGGCAGCCGGACTGCTGTGACAGCAACCCTGGCTTCAGCCTGCTCGAGCCTGTGCCCACAGGATGGAGAGCACTGGTAAAGGTCTTGAGATTTGCTCCTTAAGGAGAAAAAGATTCTCTCTCATAAATGTTATGCCAGTAAGCACCACTCAAGTGGCACCCTGATTAATGGTATATCAAAATACTGTGTTTATGCGTAGAGCATATTTGGGGTAATTCAGCTGACTACCAACAAAGTACCACAAGTGAGGCACAAAGCCATCTCTTTCCTCTCCTTCAAATTATTCCTTTAAACCTTTTGCTTTTACATCAGCATCTAAAAACCTTGACAAAACCTAATCCGGTGTTACGCTGAGCCTACTTCAAATCATGACAGTGAACACCACCTCTTCAGTGGGCTCCTGGTCTTTAAGTAGTGCTCTTAAATACACTAGCAATAAAAATGCATCAGCTGTGACTGATTTGGTCTCTTCGACTGCTGGAGTCAGTAAAGACAACCTATAAATTCTTTATGGACTAAAAAGCAGAACATTAAAATATACAGATTAAGCTAAACGCACTTTAATATAATTCAGGATTTTGGCTGCCACTTGAACATAATTAACATCAACTCTAATATGGTTTATTGTACTAGAACAAGCCTAGCTGTAAGTCTAGCATTATGCTATGGAACAGAAAGTGGCCAACTGCACAATGCGACTCGGAGAAAAGCCGTTGTGCGATCTGACAAACTGTAGTCCCTTCTCCTATGCCCAACCCTGCAGCTGCAGTACCTCTCCAGGAAGTCCCAAAAGTTTCTGAGATGTGGCCATGCCATCACTCTGGATAGGGTTGGTTACGGGACCCCTGTAACGGATTGCCATTTAAAGAAAGGCCTCGTCTGGGAGTTGTAAAATTATGCCCAATTAAGGAAAACTGGTGGATGGTGGAGGGGAGAAAGGAAAGCCCACAAGGATACAAGTCTTGGTCCAAAACCAAGTCAGATCAAAGAGATGCAAAGAGCATTTGGCTGCAATTGCAGACAACATAAATCTAGCCAGTACTTTATTGTAATGCAAAATCTCCAAGAAAAAACTAGCAAACCTACTTCATATAACACTAGCACGGTCCTCCTGTAAAGTTTTTTATCTCTCTACATGTAGCTGTGTGGACAAATAAGGAGAGGAGGGGGGAAATTGTCCACTCCACTTGAAAGCTTTTTAGGAAATTCCCAGAAAACTGTAATGGAGACCCTTGTATTAGAAGAGCATAAGGGAAAAGACGACTCGTGTCAAGTGCTACTTGCTTCCTTGTGCAAACTTCACTATATCACATTTCCTTGTTAATAGTTGTAAACGTTTATACTCTCAAAACATCATTAATTATTATGAAATTCTGCAGTCCAGAGTACTTTGTACTTTGAAGAACTTTCAAACCATGCTGAATGTGCAGCAGCCATACCCTTGCTAAGTTATGTTTTGACCATCTCACTCCTGGCGATACTCAAACCCAGCTGAACTACTGCATTATGCAACTGAAGTTGCCAAAATTCTTTATGATCATGGTTATTCCAGAACAGTTTGATCTTCCTAGAGCTTTGGGTATGTTCTTTTCCACATAACAATTATACAAAAAAAATGAGCATCAAAGCCCGCTCGTGCCTAAACACTTACGGATCCGTCCACAAAGGTAGCCTGTGCTCTCTTGAGGTTGATGGGAGGAGCTCTTTGGGCTTGTTTTGTTGTTTCTTTTAACCATTACCTTTCAAAGTTGAACCGTCAGTGCCCAGGGACCGGCTCAACACCCCTTGCAGCTTTCCAAACGTGACAGCTGGTGGAATTTACCCAGCACTGAAAACCTTCCTGTGCAGTTACACAGTACCTCCAAAGACAGGTGAGCATTGGCTGTGTTATTAATTTCCACGAAAAGAAAATAGCCCTAGCTCTTGCTAAGGCAATTAATAGCTTTTCCTGATGATCACATTTGGCTATTGCTTTTTAGGTTTAATTCACTTCTTGAGAATGAAGTTAAAATAGTTTCGCTATGCTTCCTTATTATCATTAAATAACGACCCCCCCGAAAAGAGAGATGATGCACTGTAGCACAGATTCAATAGATGGTTGGATACAAAACTGAAATTCATTCTTTTTCTCAGTATTATCTCAATTCCCAAATCTACTTTAACAATGGAAGCCATTTTGCTGCCAATGAATAATTCGAGTTACGGCTCAACGTCAATGTTTATTTATTGCAAAATAATTTACCTCACTTCATGAAAGGGCAGAAAGGTCCATTCTTTTGTATTTCACTCCAAAATAGGACACCATTTACCTACTCTGTTTCTAATTACTTAGATCCAAATGGAAACTAGTAAATAAATAAATTTTATGCCCCCCAAAAGCTGATACCCGATACATTCCACCACAACCTAGATGCTACACTTTGCCATGCGATCCATATATAATGGTCTAAATCTTGAGTCCAAGCTATGAATTATTACGAGAAACGGAGCATAAACCGATCAAGTTTTGTCATCATTAACTAGAATAAGGCAACTTTTTGCCTTAAAGATTAAAAAAAAAAAAAAAAAAAAGCCCAAACAACTTCTTATTTCACAAGCCAGGGGTGGGGAAGGATCCACGTGTGATATTTTTATCACAGCGTATTTTACACAGAGTCTATGTGGTCTACTCAGTTTCTGATACCATTGAAACATTTTACTTTAGCTGCCCTTTTGTCAATATCACGTTCATTTCACGTATATTAACTACGCAAAGGTAGTTTAGCCACAGAGAGTAAGTTTTTCCATCTCACCAAAGTATTCACTTCCTTCTCGACCGAGAACCGTCGAGGAGGAGAGGTGCCTCAGTGCAGACATTGCTTGTTTTGTTTTACCTCAGATAAACAGAAGGCTGAATCTGACCCAAGATGTAGTCCTTGAATAGGTCATTATCTTTCACATTTTAAGGAAAACATATTCTGGGTGCTACCAGAACTGCAGCAATAGGCTTAGCTGAACCTGGCCTAACCTAGAAGCAGTCTTCCCAGTGAGCTACCATCTCAAGTAGTCCTTTACTGAAGAGGAGGGGGGAAGTCAACATTTCCAAGGATTTAAATATTACAAATATGCCACTCAAATGAATCTATCTGCGGCATATCATGATAAGAGATTTTATTTGCCCTGTAAAACCTGCAAGCCCCAGGAAGGCTGCTGCATATTCTCGACTAAGCCAATTTCTCCGTCAAAGAACCATTTACATATAAACAGGCTTTGCTCTAAAAGCACGCCATGACATTAAAGATAGAGGGGCAAACAAGTGTCGGCGAGACTGTTTCCAAGCACAAATGTATTTGAAGCTTTCAAAGTATTTCCTTCAGCACACAAACCAATTTTTCTTCAGCCGTCTCTATCTCACGAACATTTGTAGAAAGATAAGCTCTCTGAGCTACCAATTAGACCATTTAGTTCCTGGGAACTGAAGTAGTAATACTCTGCATATAAAGATAGGTTTAAAAGTGGGGGGTTTTTAAGCTGCCAATGCAGACATTCAAAAATCACAAAAGTCTAGCATTAAGATTGTTCCACAGTTTTTCATTCATTTACGCTCCCTTGGATATATTTCTTACAATTTAATGATTAGCTCATTTCTTTCTGCCAAGCCTTAACTGGTTCAGTTCATAACAGCACAATTCAAGTCATCAGCGTGAAGTGCATCATTTGAAACATCTCCTGAAGGGTGTGCCTCAGCTTCCTGGGTCTTTCTGGCTCTCCAAACCACTCAGCACTCTCTAGGCAAGGCTTTGCGAATGTCTGGATCCATCAGCAGCATAAACTTGACTGAGATTCAGATGGACTCCTGACTGCCTTTCAGCCGAAGAAGCCGGAACACCAGATAGAAAGTTTATGTTGGCTTTGAGCTGGCTACATTAGAGCTGACCGACTCTGATCCAGCATAAAATTAGCGAGGTACAGCGAGGTAACACCCAATGTGACAAGGTTTTCAAAACTGAGCCAACGTAATGATTTTATGCCAAACCAGGGTTGTTCAGCACATGGCTGCAGCAGCTTTGCCACATCAGTGAGAGCCCCCAATTAGATTTACTGCACCATCAAACCACAGTTGAAATAGGAGCAACTTGATTTCCTAGTGGGAGGTACTCACACGTGAAAAAAACCTCTTATCAGAGTGAGTTAGGGTTTTCTTGTTTGTTTTTGGTTTGGTTTGGGGTTTTTTTTACTAGAGATTTGTTACAGCTAGGCAGAAATCCGTGCATTTTTTTTCATCACAGATAAGCTCCCCTTACATCCAGACTTTTAGAGCCAGATCAGAACAACAAATTTTGTAAAGACCACACACACCTGTCCCTCAGTTTGGCTGACCCAGCAGTGTACCCCACCACTGTACTGCTCCATCGCTCATCCAGCCAATTCTGCTGCTCCCAGCAGTGCTGAAATGAAATCTGTGGTGGTGTAGGGACGGCGGCGAGGCAGAGGAGAAACGCTTCTTGCCGAGCCCCAGGTTTTGCTTCCAGACTTGCAGTCTGACTGTTGACCCAACACCACCTGGCTCTCAAAACCTGGCTGTACCACAGAGTCCGAGGTGCTCTGGCTGCCGGCAGCCTGCAGGTAACAGCAGCGCTGCTCAGGCTCAGTGTGTACTTTATACAGCCTGTCTCCTAACAACAGCCAGTTTTCCCATTTTTGCTATTGAAATAAATTATTTCTTTACTGTTTTGAAATGCTTACTTCAAAACTATTTTCAAAAGACTACGATTTTCAGAGCAGAAGGGAATTTGCAAGACACGCAAATAGCAAAGAAACAAAAGAGCACAAGAAACAAGTCACTCCGCTGAACTTGGCCGAGAAGCAGCAGTTTTTCCTCTAACAATTGAAGAAGAATTTCAGCTCCGTACACACACGTGCTTCACCTGTGTTACCTCCTCAAGAGTTTGCTTCTTTGCTGGTGTGAAGTTTCGATTTCAGACACCCACTTCTCATTCTTGTCAACAAGCAGCTTGTACAATGCGGGCGGGAATGCTGCTACTTCTGGTGATTTCAAACACCGTAAACCAGTTTATCAGATAGGTCTTCCACAGTATCTGTGAAGCTATACAAACTTTCCTGGTTCTTCAAGAGTAAAACTTAATGTCCATCAGGAGCTCATTAATGGCAGCCACATTATCTGCCTTCTATATTGAACCCCATAAAACAAGGAGCCCTTGCTGTGAGAAAGGCTTCTGGTCAGACAACGGTTACAAAGCTTTAAAGAAAGCATTCAGCTACTTACAAAAAGGCATGAAACAAAGGCAAAAACCTTCTCACCTGCTAGCAGAATGCAAAGGCAAGAAATTTTAGGATGAATTTGTATTTTGGTACGCTCCCAAGTGCAAAATTAAATTGCTTTTGGTTTTGCTACCCTGATCTTTATTAAATATTCCATCTCTGTTTGCATCCTTGAAGTGATGACATCTTACTGTATACCAGCCTTTGGTTGGAGACAAATAAAACCCCAGAACTCATCCTTCTGGGATCTAATTACCACAGCTGGATTATGTTTTATCAAACAAATGCTTGTCGATTTTCTCCTTCACGGTTTCTTTCTGGAAAAGACCTCTAATAACCTTTGGGAAGTTTCCCACACTAGCTGTCCTCTGCTAATCAAACTTCACGGAGTAAAGAAATAGCCTCGTGTGCTCTACCTGTCAAAGAGTTTTCTGAGTTTAAACATTTTAGAAAGTATCAAAACGAGCAGCTTTTTCAGAAAGCCCTTACTCTCAGCAGTCTGCCTTTGCAGCTCAGCCCAAGGCTGGGGCTTCAGACACTCGTTCTCACATTGTAATAAATCAGCAACTCGAATCAGGCACATCTTTAACATAATTTTGTTAGTTTACAAAAAATCCCACACTTTGTAATTCCTTTTCCCAAAGAAAGCAGAAAAAAAAAAAAAAAGACAACAGGCAACTTCTCAGCTCAGCAGTCCCCATGTCTGCAAAGAGTCAGACAAGGCCGAGGACTAAAAGGTGACGCAGTGATGGAGCATGATGGCTTCTGCCAGAGAGGCGACCATTAGAAGTTCTCCACACAACCCCAAGGCCACTCTGGTAAACCCTACAGCCAAAAAGTCCACCTGCCTATTTCGTCTTTTGGTCACACCCACAAGTTTTTCTCCAGCTCTCTTCACCAAGCATACCCAAGTGTACCACCTATAGTCACCACCTGCATTTGCACATAGCTCTTCTCCCTTTTTAACAATATAAAAGAAAAATGAGGTTTCAGGAGGATATTCTCTCTGCAGCATTAAGCTCACCCGCAACATCTCTCTCTCCTTTCACATTTCCGAGTCTCATGCTATAAACCTTCCCCCCCACACCCTGGAAGTCATTAAGCAATTCTCCCAGCCTTTGCTAGATCCCGAACTACAACACGGAGTATCATCAGTGCCCCAGAGTCACCAAACTCCAGTTATTCCTTTTTTTTCTTTCTTGCAAGGTTGTGGCCAGTTGAAAGGTCAATAAGAGTTTCCTTCAACAGATGTGTTTTAGATGCAAGAACACCACATAATGGTATCTTGACAAGCACTTCCCTTGTAGGTGCAACACAGCTAGCTGATGTGCCAAAGCTGAAGCCGATGCGCTGTTGACTGGATCGCAGTGAAAAACGGAAGATCCCAATCAAAATGAGCTGCGAATAAACTGGCAAAATAATTATATATATATCCTGCTCTTCTCCTCTTTTCTTTGAGCTCAGCTATGGTGGGCTGTCTAGGCTTGACAGTACTGCATTTCCCTCACCTCATCTGCTATTCGCGGGTTCAAATGTAACAACAGGCATGAAAACAGCAGCTGAAGTTTACAGGCTTCATATCCATCGATTCGCATCCTCCGGCAACAAGCATTAAAAGCAAAATATCTCAGAAAAAAAGTTAATATTAGTAAGGTAATATGGGAATAACTCCAAAATGTTGACCTTCCTTCCCAAATATTTCCCGTTGTTTTAGTTACACCCACAGCAGGCTTCACCAGACCTGCCTTTGTCATCTTACTGTTCTATGACATAACTTCCCATAACAACAGCTATATCCATTTAAGAGATTACGACGGTGATCAGAAATCCCTACAATTATAATTGTGCAATGCACTATGATTAAACATATATATACACAGACACAGTAACCATCCCAAAAGACTTTGTGATGGGTGTGCAGGGGGGGACAGGGATTCATGTCAGCTGACCTACAGCTAGCTCTCTGCACTCCTGAATTATCATTTTTAACCTTGGGGGAAAAAAATGAATTCTGCTACTGAATAAATTTAGCATAGAGTCAACTTAATGATCCCATTAGTCCCTGTCTGTTCTCCCAATGCCCATTCACTCTTTAATTAACCTATTTTTGTAGGTTACTTCTTGGAGCTATTTTTAGGTAGTTTAAGTTGTCCCTTCTCTAAAGATGGTTACAGGAGTTGCCTTTCTTCTACCATTGCCATTTGGAGTCTAGCAAGAAAATGGTTATGCCAAAGCTTGCTCTGATTGAATTTGCCAGTGTACTTGCTGCCCAAAATTCACGAGGGTCTTTTTTTTCTGGTTCCTACCTAGGACAACAGGAAATCATTCCTGTTACCTTACCAACCTGCTAGAAGATGGATTTTCTCCAATCAGGCCTGTAATGCAATCATCATCATCGGCTAATTTAATTACGGGCAGGGGGAGGAGGAAAAACAAACCCACCCTATACGTCACTTTCCTGGAAGCAAGACCCACACACCAGAGATCTTTATGACAAAGCCCTTGTGTGCCAGCCCGCACAGCTTGCAGCTGTACCAGCCAGAGTGTTGTCTGGTGGTGAATAAACTGACAGAAAAACCTCATTATACCAAATGAGGAAGTGACGTGTATATTCCTTTTGTCTGCAAAGGGTGCAGCATGGGTAGGACTGACAAGCGAGAGAGTTGCTACTGTGGTTTGTTTGCTGCAGCTCATGGTTAACTGTACAGCTAGAAAACAGGCAGCTAAAACGATATCAAAATAAGTACTAGGACAGGAGCCCAGCAAAGGCTTAGAAAATTTATACAGTTGTAGTTTAGAGCTTGGGATTTGCCAGAACTGTTTGTAAAGGGAGCCTCAAAAAAGAGATGCTATTCCCCAGCTGATCCATCGAGAGACTAGGCATCCTTGGAAAGGATTTTATAATTACCAGAGTAACATCCTGAGCAATTGTAACATTGGCTGTCAAGATCCCACACGTCTTCAGCTGTAACAGATTTCCAGCGACTAGTCTTTCCCTTTGTTGAAAGTATCATGCCTGATATTTTATCTGTGAATCACAAACCTGTTTTGTTCTGTATTCTTAGTGACTTTTTGACTAATCTCCTAGCGGATCAGCTTTTAGATTCTCAATCCCTGCCTACTGAAAACAGTTCAAACAATTCCTTATACCTCTAAAGGGTAAGAGATGATGACTAAGGCTTTTGAGTTCCTTTTCCAAAATATTCCATCTTTGTTTTAGAGGAAAAGCAACCCTTTTGGACTTGGGTCCGAGTGTGTGTGTCTGCAGAAGACCGTAACTGTTTCTATTATTTTAATAAAGTCAGTTGAAGTGCCTTAAACTTAAGAGGAGATACGATGCCATCTGTGTAGTTGAGAATCTAACTCTGTGCTCTTGCAGCAAGTAGTTGAAGTACGAAGCACAAAATAGAAGATTGTCTTTAAAAAGTTAAGAGGATTTAAGAAGTTTTCAAATCAAAGTCCAAAGTGTTTTTGACAAATATGAGAAGACAACATGGAGAAGGATGACAATAACAAAAAGACTCGGTAATCAAAAAGCTTATTAGTGATCACAAAGCCTGTAACTAGATGCTCTCAAATTAACTCAGCATAAACATCAAACATTTGCCTTTTCTAGCCTTCATCCTGCAAAAAAAGTTCAGTTCTTTTCCTAAGTGTTCCTAGATGTAAAAAATAACATTTATATAATTATATAATACATATAACAATTATATAATAATATTTTATATTACAGTTGATT
>JAAGNO010028372.1:28782-40128 GCA_033439905.1 Ceryle rudis | reverse complement strand
CAGCGGCAGGAGCAGCAGTGCTCCCCGGCTGCGCCGCGCTGCCTTCCCTGCCCACCGCCCCGCTGCGCCTCAGCAGAGCTTTCTGCTCTTTTTTTTTTTGTTTTCAGTGTACTCGAACAAGAGAGGGCAAACGTGAGCTTTAAATGGGGGATATATTTAGCGCAAGGGTGTGCAAAAGATTAATGGCTTTGGGCGTTTCCTGCCTGTTTGGGTGCGATTTCGGTCCGATTCACGCTGGTAAAACCAGTGGAAAGGTGCCGTTTGCTTCAGCGGGCTGCGAAGAAGCTTTTTAAAGGATAACAACAGAACTTGTTATGTCAGATTAATGTACTTAGATATTCCATAAGTAATCTGTTGAGCCTGTTTTCCGGTGACTTGGAAGATCCTTCACTATTAGGAGGGCGACGATTTTATGCCTCAAAGTGGTTTTAGTTCTTGGCGTTGAACTGTGCTGGCAGTGTGACCTGGGAGGGAAATCAGTTACAGCAATAGAGAAGATGGTGCTTTTGCTGATTTTGGGGGTTTCCTGTTCCTACAGTTGTACAGTGCACATCAAGCCAGAGTGGGAACCAGACATTCAGCAAATGATGCCCCAGTACAGTCCTGCGCGTCGCCCCGAGTGACGCAGGACGTCTGGTTTTGCTCTGTGTGCCTGCACAGGCGTAGTCGGAACAAGATTTAGACTCTTTTCATATGGAAATGAAGAGTGCCCGTACTTGCTCCTGTAGCTACGCGTGGTTCTAAGAATACAAGCGTGCTCTGCCCTCCTGTCAGAGCAGCGGTTCACGAGGGAGGTGTTGGGTGCAGGGTAAACAGAGTGCTTCTTGTGCCTCTGGTCTGTTTAAGTGACCTGCCTCAGGGTTGGCTTGGGGATCTGCCACGAGCCTTTAGCTGACCCCAAAGTCTTCTCGCAGCTGACACTGGAAGCACTCGCAGAATAACGAGGAATGACGGAAGGTGGTCCAAGAGTGAACACTTTCAGCCTACTCTACAGGACTATGTAAAGTGCTTCAGCTTGGAAAAATCTTCATATAATGAATGAAGGGCAGAAAGTGGGCAAAGTGAGCGAATACAAATAATCAAATGAACCTAAGTTAACAGCCTGTTTAAAAACATGGGCTTGTCAACACTAGACAAGGTCAAATCAAAGTTAAGCCAACCAGATGCTTTCTCTCTCCTTTCTCTCTCTTTTCTCTCTATTCTTTCCAGATCACCCTCTTTTGACAGGCATTTTATTCGCCTTTTTTTTTTCCTGTCCTCTGTGATGTGACCAGTTTCTGTCAGCCCTCAGAGATAAAAGGTAACAGTCCTCAGGCTGCTTTAACCAGGCCTTTAAGTATCCTAGAGTGAAGTCTGACTCAGACAGTCAGAGGACCTGTAATTTATTCTGCTTTCTAAGCTGTACTTTCTGTGTCCAGGATGCCAGTGGTGGGGGTTTTCATTCACCACCAGAACGACCAGCTCGGTTTTGGCTTTTTGAACAAAGACTACATTCTAGCCTGCTTAGCAAGGACGTGCTTCCTTCTCACCGAGTCAAGAATGCTTAATTTTACTTTGTATCTCGGCCTTTGAGATTTTTGCCCATTTCTTTCTTTGCCTGAACAGCCCCACTTCTCCTGCTGGCTCTTCCTTGTCACTTGCAAGCCCCAGGTTCTTTGGTAAACCAGGTCCTGACTTTCTTAGTTTCCCATCTGATCTTTGTCTTCTTTTTTTTTTAATCTTCCTCTAAATCAGCGCTTCTGTGGAGTTTTTTGGGTGATTTTGGTTTTATTTTTTCATGCCCCCCAGTTAATCTGGAATTTTCCCTCTGGGAGTCCAGCCTCAGCACACTTTTACTCAACTATATTCCACCTGATTCTAACTCTTCCCTGAACGTGGGGATTCTTTTGCTCCACCTGGTTGTGATCCAAGCAGCACGGAAAGGAGAGCACAGCTGAGAGGTGCTCTGGTTTCACTCGCTGCGGATGATGCTGGGCTTCCGAGAGAAATTCCCAGAACAGCCTCGTAAGCTGTGGATTGACTGCGTGGAAACTTTAATACATCAAGTCTCTGCTGAATTTATGCAAAGTGATTGTTCAGGGATTTAAATTTAGCCCCAGATTTGGATGACTTGGATGTCACAGATAAATCAAACCCAAGTACTTGGTGCAGTAGCTGTTCCTTGCCAGATTTTCAGGACAAGAGCTCCTGTTTCATAAAGGACTGTCAGAATTTTTATTAACCTTGCGAAGACAGTGTATTATCCTGAGACTTGCTCTTCAACAGCTGGGGCACTTCATCTGACAACTGACAAAAAACCAACACCCAACCCCCAGGAACGTATCTCCGGCTGGAATATTCCAGCCGAACGGATAAACATTTGCTTTGGTAAGTGCCTATAGCAGGAGGGTGAAGCGATGCTGGGACCTCTCTAGAACACGCAACCTCTCTGGTTTTCATCCCGAATATGAAATGACAGCTCTCCTCTCTGGGAGTTTATTCTTGCTGCAGCGTTCCGCGCATGGAGCTGTATAAGATGATTTCTTGGATCGTGGACTTTTCTGCACCTGTCCCTGTTGCTGTGCAGGCTTCTAGCTTCAAACCCAGGGAAGGAGTACGATCAGAATCTGAAAAGAATCTTCTCGCTGTCATCTGTCCAGAAGTAATTACGTATTGGGCTGTTTGCTGAGCCTGTATCTAATAAAATTTCCATCCTGGTTTGAAGCAAATGTTTCTTGTTAGATTTTTTTTTCTTTTAAATTTATAATATAAATCGGCAAGGGTTTGGTTTTTCTCTCTTTTTTGGGGGGGGAAAAAAAAAGTTACTAGCATAATATTACAAATATTTATTTTAAAATTATCAACAAACTTTCCCATCAGTCTCAAAGCAAATGGCTTAGCTATTAAACGTACCCTTTGAGTTGAGTTTTGTGATCATCTTAGAGCCTGTAAAATGTAAAGGTTTGACCCCAGGGCTTGTCATACTTGTGTGACTAATCACCATAAAGCTAATCTCTGGGGTTTTACTGTTCTGTCTTTGAACTGGTCACATGGTGTTGCATATTTAGTGCTAGAGTCGATTTTTTTGTGTGTGTGCTTTAAAAAAATCACAAGTCATTTTTACAGGATCATTTGTAGAAGGCTCCAAAATCACTTGGCTTCATATCGTCTAGCGCAGAAATCCAAGGTGGGCAATGTAAGGCTGCTGCTTGTAGGTTGCTGATGCTGTCCTGAGTGTCTGGGTTCTCCGGACTGCCCTGTCCAGCCCTTCACACAATCGAGCCTTTTAAGGCAACGACATTCCCGGTACCGCGCGGTCTGATTTAGGAGACTCATACAAGTCCTAGAATGAGGTGCTTCATCCGCTTCAGCGTGCTCAGGAGAGCTGCGCTGTGCTGCTCCAGGATCTCGGAGCTGGGCTTCTCTGCTCCTTCGAGCGCCGACTGAATCTGGGGCAGTAACAGCTTGGCGTGTGTCAGGAAGGTTTGTTTTGTCGAGGCTGAAAGCAGGTCATCTGTGCCCGTTCCCCACCACGGCCGTACACGCATATTCTACATTGCTGAGGGATTTATACGTTCAAGGGTCCTTCCAGATGAGCTCATACGATCAGTATTTTTGTCCCATCCAGGCAGAGCGGGGTCTTTCTGCTCATGGCAAGTGCGTGGTTTGCACCTGTCCCAGCCTCCATCCTCTTATCCCTTCACCCTCCCCTGCTGCCAAAGACCATTTGTAGAAGACGCTCTCGGACAATTTAACTGTAAGATCCCAGGGGTAAGAGCTGTCCTCACGGTGTCTGCTGCTTCACCCGCCTCCGGCACTGAGAGGGGGGACCTCAGCAGGAGTTCCCTGCCCAAGGGAGGGTCCTGAGTTCAGGTGGGATTTGCAGCCCTTGCCAGGTTACGCACTGTACGGTTGCGCTGCTGAGCACCTTCACAGTTTGCTGGTTCTTTGATGGTTCTGCATGTCTTGAATACCTTGAAGTGTTTCATTTTGGGTGGAATTGGAACGCCTTATTTGGCACGGACCAAAAGCTTGTACCTTTAAGGTGGGGTTTTTTTTGTAGGCAAGGTGGAAAAGTGATTTTTTGATGTGAGCTGAAGCAATTCTTACTTAACAGATTCAGTTGTCGAACTGAAAATATCTGTGATGGGACCATGCCAGAAAGCTGTTCCTGGCAGATCTTAGCTGGCAAGCATCATGTCTCTGATGCTTCTTAGGGAAACTTTGAATTTCCAGTCCCAATCTCATCAGAATTCCCTGCAAACGTTTGCCTGAAATAAGTGGCTTATCTGGAGAACATGACTTTCTCCATAAGCAGCACCTGCTCCTCAGGAAGCTCAGCTGCCGTTTCTGCCATGTGACGTTTTCCAGCAAGGGCTGAGGAGCCCCATGGATCAGACAGATGCAGAACCACAACCAAGCTTAGAATTACACAGGCGAGAGCAGCTCTGGGACGTGTCAGTTGCTCCCTGCCCTTCCTTTTGCGCCAGCTGCTCTCCTTTTCCCCGTGGCACATCTCAGGTGCTGATGCAGAGGAGGCACCTGAATCCCTGTCAGTGCCCGTGGTAAGTGGCATGGTTTCTAGAATTGCTTCTGCGGGGTTTCAAAGGGATCTTGGGTGGCGTTTCAGAAGGGTCAGTAGAACCTCTGCTAGCATAATAATGGGACACGAGCTTGCACGTGTACTCTTGGGTCTCTTGGGCTTAAGGATCCGAGACCATAACCTGAGGTGACCTCTGAAAGCGCACCCCCAGAGCTCGCCCGTCGCGTGATTATCTAACACGGGAAATCCGGTCTGGGCGATAGAGCAGGGCGCTGGAAAAGAGAGGATTTGTTCTCTTTCCACTTTTGCCATTAACTCGCTGCACGAACGTGGCTAAATCACCGTGTAGCCCCAGATCTGTCCATTGAATAGCTTCTGTCAGCTCCGTCTGCGAAGAGCCGAGTTCAAAGCGCCTTTATCTGTACTTAGATCTAAAGTAATTTTTCCTAAATTATCTAAATCAGACTGGTAAAAGAAGAAGGATTTGCTCATACTAAATAAAAAAAGAAACCCTTTCCAGGTTTGTGAGGTTTATTAGCAAACTGTCAGTCATTGGACGAGACTAAGAGAATCTCCCATGACCTACCTCAGAAAATGGATCCTTTTAATGTATACAAATCAGATTTTCAAAGCGGGGATCAGTTGGGGCATCGTGTATATCCACTTACAGGAATTTCCAGAGCAGGCTCCTTCTGTGCTTCCTCTTTGCTGTTAATAACTTCTTACCACTTTACCACGTGAAAAAAAAAACAACTTGAAATTGGTTCCTGAGTGTTTTTCCATAGTGAAAACTCTCGCTAAAGCTGTTGTGAAATTTCCACCGTGCGGAGCTTGCAGAGTAAGGTCTCTGTGGGCAGAAATGGTTCACGGAGGAGAAAATACATGCTTCCTAAAAGATGAATCTTAAATGTAAAACGGCTTTGTGTATTATTCTGTCATCCTGATGCCTTCTGAAGTTCAGGGAGATGCCCAAATTTAAATGATTAAGTGGCATTTCCAGACTGCCGGCCAAAGGAGCGCTTACTGAACGTGAAGCTATGTGAATAATGAGCTGGGTTTGCTCGGAGACCTCTGAAACGCTTCTTAGTGCTTGATTATTAGAATAATATTGCTTTTACTTGTGAACTTGCATGCGTTTGTTGGGAGAGAGACTGATTTTTATTTTTTATTTCCAAAAGCTACGTTCAGGAGCCATCAGTTCAGACCCTGCTGGTTTTATTCATTTATAAACCCCACCGCAGTAAACAAAAGCACAGGAGAAAGCCATGCCTGCTATCGGTCACTGAGCTGGGTCTGAGCTGGGCTTAATGCCCAGACCTTCATGTTCCGTGTCTCTGACCCTGTGTAGTTTTTGCCTGACAAAGCCGCACGCTGCCGGCCCAAGCCGCTGGCGGGGTCCGCGGCTTCAGTTGCTCCACGGTGGTTTATCTGGGAGCATGGCAAAGCTGCTCCGCTCTCTGTTTGGAACTGAATCACGTAATGCTCCTTTTCTTTATGACATCTCGTGGCTACATTATTTATTTAGCCTCCCTGTAACAAAGACACCATTGTACCGGAGAGCAGCGACAGAAAGCGGAGCGCCTGCCGCCGCCTTGGCTGCGTAACTGGATCGAAATAGCACCAGAAGCCCTCGTTAGTTATTTATTTTCCCCAGTGCAGAACGAGGAGCTCGTACCTGATGACAAAAGCAGGCAGCAGCTGCCATTGCTGCTCTCCAGCCGGACCCCTGTCCCAGGGGAGCCGCGATGTCCCTCTCCTCTCATGTTTTACAATGCTTGAAAGATAAACAGCTAGATCAGCCTTTCCTGGGGAGTTGTTCATTAGCATCCTGCGCTGCTCTTTAATCCTTGGTCTGATTCCTGAACCGAGTTTTTTATTGACAAGTCTCACTTAAATTGTAGTTTTATCGCTATCTGTCGGAAAAAGACAGTGTATAACTTCTGAGGAGCGTCGCATCCCTGAAACGGAATGTTTCTCTGTTTCCAAGTGCCCTTGCATTTTGCCAGCGTAATGACAGAGTTTTGCTGTAGTTTCGAGTGGGATCGGTATCGGGCGCGGAGCAGGATTCAGGTCACTCTGTTTGCTGGCTGAGTGCTGGATACACATTCGTATCTCGGCTACTGCAGCACCGCGGGTCCACCTTCTGCCCTTAGCTCTGCTGATCACAGGCTGGAGGGACAATCCCGAATGATTTCTGTGTTTCCCACCCAGGCTCTGCTCTGTGTCGAGGGAAGCTCAGCACGGCGCTGACACTGAGTGTGAAGCGGCTCGGGATGAGTTTGTGTGACAGCCCCAGCTGCTGGGATGGCTCAGTGCTGCTGAACGCAACCGTGCTGCCCGACTTGTCCTCTCCTCCTCTTCCTCCTCTCCTCAACAACCACCCAATTCCTCTGTGAATTCTTTCAGCTCAATAAACCAGCAGAAAACTGACTAAAACCCCTGAACAGCTTCTGCTGAATTAGCAAACTGAGTCAACCCAGCAGAGTCCAACAAGCACTTGAGCTGCAGCAAGGCCGGTGTTGGGGCCAGGGGAGAAAGGGATTGGAAGAGAAAGGGTGAAGACAATCTCTGCCCTTTCAACAGGGTGTTGCCTCAGCTGGATTTCCATTTAAATGGTCTGAGCAGATTCCTCTCTGAGGCCCCGGGATCACTGGTAATCTATGAGCCATGCAAAATGGAGTTCAGCTGGTTTGGGAAACAAACAGCAGAATTAAAACCACCTATCCAGGCTGGTCCAGCCCCTTGATTCGGACACTAAACGTCCCACTGTTATACTGTAGTATTCTCTAAAGGTTCTTCTGTGGGTTCAAAGAGCTCGGATGCTGTTAATATATTATTTAAATATGTTTGTAACATGGTTTCTGTTGGGAAGCTTGTTCAGCTAAATACTGTTTTATTTTTCTAATGAGATTTTCATTGTTCTCACCTAAAGCCCTGCCATTACATATTTTACTAGGGACAAATCCTGTAACATTACTCAGTGAAGATTTATGTGGCTAAAAGCGTGGCTGGGCTGTTCGGCAGCAATACCAGTTTAAGGTAACTGTCAGCTTTCCTCAGCACACAGCTGCTCACTTCTGCCCCATGCTGCAGCAGAAAACCCTGCTCGCTGCCGCTGCTGATCCTGCTGGGACTTGGGAAACAGCCCTGCAAAGGAGCACGAGCAAAGGAAGCTTCTGTAGGTTGCTTTGGCCCCTGAACGTTTGCTGTCAAATCAGGGGCTGGAGGAGCATGGGGACCTGTCTTTCATCCACGGTACATCAGGATGACCTAGAACAATGGTAGTGTTGCATTTCTTCTCTAAGCTATTACCCAACCTCATTAATGCCTATAAATAGGTAAAGGGTGAGTGTCAGGAGGATGGAGCCAGGCTCTGCTCAGTGTCATCCAATGACAGGACACGGGGCAACGGGTGCAAGATGGAACATGGGAGGTTCCACATAAATATGAGAAAACACCTCTTCATGGTGAGGGTAACAGAGCACTGGCCCAGGCTGCCCAGAGAGGTTGTGAAGTCTCCTTCTCTGGAGAGATTCCCAACCCCCCTGGACGTGTTCCTGTGTGACCTGCTCTAGGTGATCCTGCTCTGGCAGGGTCCAGAGGTCCCTTCTAATCCCAAACCTTCTGTGTATTACCTAAATAATAGAAAATGCTAAAAAAATACGTTGATTGTTTGCTGTGGTGTCCTGCAGAAGGATCAACTCCTGTAGGAATGATCGGATTCTACTGAAAAAATGATGACTTCATGTCCATGCTAACACCATCTGAGCGAGTTTGGTTACTAGGTGGGGCAGGCACCTCTGTGAAGCCTGGGATTGATGAGATCTCTCGGGGATATTGCTTTGTCCGTTAGGCTGCTGTTACTTGGATGGTTTTCGTGTGTAAACCCTGGGATTTTTAGTTTTACTTTAGATCTGTGCCACTGTTGACCTAGTTTTCAAAGCCAGTAACTCCGAGCAGCCATCTGTACCCCAGCTGATGCCAAGTAATGCAAATAACATCCAAAGGTAATAAGCCACTGGGGCGACCGGAGGTTTTTATGGGTAGCATTTGCTGTTTGTGTTGCTTCCCTCCGTGGATTTTTCCCCTTTCTGACACCTAGTAAAAAAGGCTGGGAAGGCGGATGGGCGGGCGGCCGTGCTGCGGGGCAACGGGGGCTCCCACCAGCCCTGCCCACAGCTCTCTACCTCCTCCTGAGGTGGCTGAGGAAGCACCGAGGTAGTTGTGGTGGTTTTTACTTTATCCTTAAGGTGTCCACCTCAGCAACCAGTGACCTTTTTGGTGTATTTGGGGCTGTACGGAAGAAGATCGTCCCGGCCGTGAGAAATGATTTTCATGTTATTTTTATCGGCTATCCCTGCAGCCTGTGGATGTTTCTGTGGTGTCGATACAGTGCAGCTAGTACTGAAGAGGTGGTGTCTGCTCACTGCCCACCACACGTGTGCTGCCATCTCCCTTGGGCTGTTGTTGATCGCTGAGGTTTTCTTCATTTTCTCCAGAGTTACAGGTCCTTGCCTTCGGGAGCTGCACGCGAGTGCAGGACGCTCCCGAGCGATGCGCAGATTAAGGAGAAGACCTGTGAGATAACATTAAGAGCCAAGATTTGGCCCGTAATCCTAATTATCGCTTTTCTACTTCCAGGCAGTTTTGTGCAGCCGCTGTGGCAGCGTTGGGCTGAAAGGCCCACTGATGGCAACGACCAACATCTTTACCCTGAGCAGTATGAGATTTTACGCGTCTCTGAAAGCATGAGCTGTAGAAAATCAAGGATTCCCTTAAAGTCTTAACTCCTGGTTAAGAAATGCACCATGCAATAGCACTATTTCTGCTTCTGAAGAAGAGTTTGAAGGTGTAATGTAAACTCACTGTAAACGTTTTGGAACCCAAGGGCAGATAAAATGATCCCCAGCTCTGTTGTTTTTACTAAATCCTTTGCTTGTTTTTACTCTTGGCCCCATTTATTGTTGTTACTGTGTCAAGTTTAGAGATAACAAACCTAAGCATGCTTTTTCATGACTTGTAGATCTCCCACAATTGCTTTGGTTACTTCCTCGTGGTGATGAATGAGTGGCTGGCGTGCTTGTGTCTGGCAGGAGAACGAGGTTTCTGCCTTGCTTCCGTCGTATTCTCTGATTCTCATGCATCGTAGTGTCTTTAGCTGCCAAGAGCAGCTGTAAATTCTCTCTTTTGGGGTCTCTCTGTCGTGTCTCATTCAATTATTAGTAGTCATTAAACACATTCCCGCGTTTCGGCCGGGGCACGGCCGTGGTTAACCCCATCTCCCAGGAGCACCTTCTTCTCGCTGTCCCTCCGGAGCATGAAGCTGAGGGCAGAGCAAGGGGTGACAGCTCAGCCCAAATCCACAGCCCTTCAGGCAAAAGCAGAGGGAGGGTTTGACTGTTAATTCTTGTCAAACACGCGTTTACTGTGAGAGTTGGGGCCCTGAGGGAGCTCTAGCCCTGCTCCCCCTTCGCTCTGCCCGGTGTTTCGCGTGCCTGTGGTTTCAGCAGCGCGGCTGCACCCTCCTCCCCGCTCGGAGCTGAATCCAGCCTCGGGACAGTTTGCCGTTGTGAGATACCAGTCACTAGAGATGCAGACCATATATAAGATTTCATGACTTCTTTACGAAGCAGCTAGCTCATAATTGAGGAGGAGTATTTGGAGGCATGTGATTTATATGTTGAAATAACTTTCTAACTAGCAGATGCTATCATTGTATGCCTGTTGCTGTGTACTGTTGCGGGTTACTAGTAAAAGCTCTGTGGTTTAGAGCCCCCGGTTACACCACCCTGTGCTGACAGGGCTGTTTCCCTGAGGCTTTGCACTGTTTTGCAAAGTTTCAAGCACTTTGCTCCAAGCAGCTGCTGACACTTTCCACCCCACAGAAGCTTTCAGCACCCTCAGGTTGGGAGGGAAGTTGGGTTTGTTTCCGAGAGTCTCGCAGTTCTTACTGGATTTATCCTGACAACAGCGTCGTAAGAAGAATGGTTTTTTATCCCCAATTTACCTACGGGAGACGCTTCATTCAAGGGCCCTGGAACTTTGATATCCCTGTGGTTCTCATCCAGAAGACAGAAGTTGGCTGCTGTGCTGTGTCTGGAAAGGTCTGGGCAGTATCTCAATTTTGATGTGTTCAAATGTCTTTTAAGAAAATCTCATCCTGATATGAGGGCCAAACCCTGCAAAGATCCGTGACAGATCCTAGAGCTAAACCCAACTCTGCCAAGTTAATAGCGTAGCTGCCGAGTTGGCTATCCCTGCTGAGCCCGGGAGAGGCAGGAGCTAAACCCTGGACCCTCCCAGGCGTGGGGTGGAAAAATGATGGCACTGGCTTTCTGTCCTCATGGGGCCTCTTGGAACCTTTATTATTCACACAGGACTCAGGTTTATCTGCAGCGCTCTAACAAATTGGTCAGCACAAAACTGTCAGAGCAGAAATGCACAAGCCCTCTTGCGCAGCGAAGGCACGACCCGTGTCACCAGCTCTGTCCCCAAAGGGGAGCTTTGCTCCAGACCTGGCAGGAGGAGTTGCTCAGGTTTGTCTTTTTTCTCCCAAGCTGGCATCACGCAGTGCAAGCTTTATTTATTTATTTATTCTCATCTGCATCCAGTTCTGGGCTCCTCAGTTCAAGAGGGACAGAGATCTACTTGAGAGGGTCCAACAGAGACTGTGAGGATGATGCAGGGACTGGAGCACCTGCCTTATGAGGAAAGGCTGAGAGACCTGGGGCCTTTTAGTCTGGAGCAGAGAAGGCTGAGAGGGGATCTAGTTCATGTCTATAAATAGATGAGGGCTGGGTGTGAAGAAGGCAGGGACAGCCTCT
>JAAGNO010028368.1:22665-37412 GCA_033439905.1 Ceryle rudis | reverse complement strand
GGACGCTACGCAGCCGCGTACCTCCCCCCGCCCGCCGCCCCTATATAGGCGGCGGCGGCCAATGGAGGTGGTGGTGGAGGCTGTTGGCCGCGGCCAGTTGGAAGCCCGGGCCGCAACCCCCGGCGCCGCCGCCGCCGCCGCTGCCCCGGCAACCCAAGCGGCGGCGGGTCGTCATGGAGACCCCGGCGGGAGCCGCCCGCGCTGCTTCGCGCAGGGCAGGCAGCGTCCCGCGGAGCGGCGGGGAGCGAGCGTCCGGCCCGAGGCCCGCAACGCTGCCGCCGCCCCTGCCCCTCGCCTCGCAGCGTCTGCCGGTGCTAAACAGCCGGAGCGCGAGAAGAAGGTGTGCAAGCGGCTACCGCCTCTTTGCCAGAGGGAAAACGAGGAGAAGGAGATTTTAGCTGATTGCTTGGAACTGTGGATTGGACACTCGCGACACGTGGACAACGCTTAAGGCAGGGCACGACTGCAGCACCGAGCGTACAGCTGCGCGCGAGGGCAGGTCTCAGCCACCGGCGCTGGAAACGCAGAGCTTTTCAGAGGAATCAAGCAGCGGTTCGTTCATCCAGCGCCATCAGAGAGTTCCACCAGTGATATGGATAATGACACAGAGAGCGCCTTTACTAAATTTGCGAATAACACCACCAGTGGTGCCGAGAAGGGCTGTGGCCATGCTGAGGAACAAAGTTAGATTTCAGAAATTATCTTGACTAGCTGGAAAAATATTCTGGAAGAGCAGGATGCTTCTGAAGCACAAGCCCAAGGTCAGGCAGAGCCATCAGCTGCAGAAATGCAGGATGGGGAACAGCCAGAAAGAAGGACCAGGCAGTTAATGGTTGAACCTCAAACTGAGCATGAGTTACCTCGCTCATGGCTCTCTTAGCTTGAACACCAGCTTGTGTGGCACGAGCCCTCTGAAGTCCGTAGTGCTGACAAAAGAGCAAGCAGTGTAACAGCAGAGGATTTAGGTTAGACGTCAGGACTGTGATACCCCAGAAGAGGCAGCATGGGAAATTTGTGGATTTCCATTCTTGAAGATCTGTTAGAGCAAGTTAAAGAAACTGCTGTCAAAAATGTCAGTGCCTTAGCAGTCGTGGTTCTTCTTGATATGCTCTCCAAGTGTGATTGTCCCTAAACCTTTAACAGGTTAACAGAAATGTAGGAGCTATGATTGAAAATTTGGATACATCAAGCAGGGGTCTTATGCCAGGACTGGGTTTTGCACTTCTTGTCATTCAGGCTCAATTAAGGTCTGTATTTTTTTCTTCCCACTTTTCTTATGCTTGTTTTTTAACTGACTGCTCCCCTCCACCCAAACAAGTTTACTATAGAAAGTATCTGAAGGTGAAAATGTTAACTGTTTTTGATCCATCAGCCATGTAACAGTACTTCTTAACAGCAGGAGATCCATGCCCTTGCAGCAGCAAGGTTGTAAATGGGTAGTTGTCATGGTGGAGCTGTCACAGCTGCAGCTGTGGACTAGTGCAGGTCAGGGGGACAGAAGTTTGCGTTGTATTTCTGTGTTCTTTCTGTCCTCTGTCTTTCATGTCATATCCAAACCCCAGGTTTGCACAAGGAAGACTTCCCTTGGGGACACTTCTTTAAACATGTTCATACAAAGTTTTAGGTTTTGGAGAAAATCAGTCTAGCTGCCAGCCTTTGAAATTAAGTATCAGCTTCAGCAGAACTTTAAATACTCTTTATCATATTGTTTTGATAAGATCACTGAAAAATACCAAAAAAGTCCCATGCTACAGTATACATAGACTCTATACCAGTCTAAGAAGGTGGATGTTAATCAAAACCATTTCTAAATGTATGACTATTCCACATTTTAATTAAAATTGTCAGTTTTAATAACAGTTTTAAGCAAAAGGCTGTTGAAATTTATACATGAGTGAGAAAAAGCCCAGTCTCATCTTTTTTAGATATAAAGGAAGAAAAACATATGAAGTTTTCCGTCAAAGAAAAAATTTTCTTTCCCTTCAAATTACAATGTAGTAATGCTTTTCTAATTCAGGAGTATCAATACTCTGATTTCAGTCTCTAATTATATTTTAAGTAGCTGGCACTACTGACCTTAAGTCAATACTGGTCGACAGTTTCAGAATGTCCTCTGAGAAGAACGGAAGTTGTATATTCAAAAGTAAAATGTTAAACTATAAAAAATAAGGAAATGACTTAGGAAACTTATTCCCTCAAGACATCAGTCAGATGATGGTTCTAGAGCTCAGATTCCCCAAAGACATTTCTGTTCCTGATGCCCTAGCTGCACACCTGTTTGAATTCAGCATGGTCTGGCCTGCTATGGAGAAGGACTGTCCTCCTCTAAGCCACTTGTTGCTGCTGCCACCCTTCTGCTGGCACAAGGATTTCTGTGGTTGTGAGAGACAAACCAAAGACCTAGTCTGCTTGAAAAGTAACACAACTGGTGAGGTCAATCCTTTGAGCTGGGTTTCTGGAGTGCATGAACTGTAGGTCCAGCACAAAAGAAATTATGAGACCAGGGTATCAGCATCAGGAAGGCGGTGAGGGTGATGCCATCCTTTGTCTTTATAGACCTAGTGCTCCATGCCTGAATAATTTTAAGTGATGCTTAATTTTTCAAAATCTATTCTATACTTTGTCAACATTGACAATGCCAAATGTTCTTTGAAGGGGTCTTCCTTTGGCAGTGCTAGAGATGGGGTTTTTATTTTCAGGAAAAACATCTGGATATGATACTGAGATAGATTAAAGATTATACATGTACATATTTTCAGACAGGTAACTCCTGTTAGTGAAAAATGCCTGTAGTTTATTAAAATGATCTTACCTCTACCCAAACCTATTTTTATAACTGCTTAGTTTCTCCATATGGTATTTGTCATAAAGAATGTCAGAACTTGGTAGTTACAGGTCTAACAGGTAACTCACTTTCCTACAAAGATCTCATGTCACTCCTAGACAAATACATGGATGGATGTTATTTACAAAATTTGTCTTAAGTTGGTGAATAACCTTTATATCCAAATGCCCATCATATCTCTATACCATTTAGACATAACTGAAGAAACTCAGCTACTCAGCGGATGCCTCAGTCATATTTTTATATACGAGCAGTACATGGATATCCTCAGTAGTCAGATAGTACATTAATGTAACTGAAACCTCTCTCAAATAGCTTTTAATGAGGTTATCTATGCTCCAGTTTCTCAAGAACTCTTTGAAACAGCCAAATATGGTACCCAAGGGAGGCCAGTGGGCTTTGCCAGCCACTACTTAATTGTAGCAGCAGATCAAATAAAGCTTTGGGCCGTTAATCATTTACTTCTGAACTTCCCTCTGCGTGTTTGAGAAGAAACCAAAGCCTTCCTGAGTGGACCCCTTAGGGCTTCTTACAGTAATTACTGTCTTACTTGTGCTTTCTAGGAAGACAGAGGAGTCAGAGCAATTCCTGACTTGGTGAGGATGCTGTTTCTTGGCTCTGGAAAAGCCAATATTAAAGGGCTGGTTAGGACTTGTCTCTGTCCTGTGACGCTTTCCTACCTCCATAGCTCTTTCTCCTTTTTGCAGTTTTTGCTTTGAATGTTGAACTTTCTGGAGTTGGTACCTTTTTCTGTTAAAGGGACTTCTTTGCTTTCATGCCATAGGAGCAGGCATGAGCTCCAGCTTTCCTCTCTGAGGACCACTGTTAAATCTGAGCTTTTACACAGCAGCCTCCACACTGGATTCAGTTCATGATCTGAGGCATCAGGAGTGACTGTGCCTGGCCTCTAGTTCTGCCCTGATGTCAGGCTTCCCAGAAGTACCACAGAGGGCTTCTTTAGAGATTGAAGACCTGGATTTTATTTTTAAATTTCCCAGTATAAATAGTTGAAGATTATATTTTACTATATAAACCTTTTTGGAAGATTTGTTTACAGGAGAGAGAAATGTTGTCTGTACAAATGCAGGTGCTTGGTAGTGCACCTGGGAGCAGGAGGGGAGATGAAGCACACTCTGTGTTTTCTTTCTCATTCAGTTCAAGGCTTTCAAGCTACAACCACCACCACACCTTGCTTGTAGGATCTTGGTTATGTCACCTCTGTAGGGAGCAGCCTTTATCTCTGTGGCTTGAAACCACGATTCAGTCGTGCTCTGATTATAAGCATACAGGGGCTTTTTGAAAGAAAATCACACCATACTATGACCAAAGATATTTTTCTGCATATTTCTTCCTCTCATGAGTTTGAGAAGGACACAGCTGCTGCAGAAGCTCCCAGCAGCTCCCTCTACATAAATCAGACCACTGCAGCTGTCCCCTTCTCTTTTCACCCTTTAAAGTATCTTTTGGCCCCTAGTGTGCTTTATCCCTAGGTTTTCAGCTTGGCCTAAATAGCTCTTTGGCCTGCAGCCTGGAAGTAGCATCTTCACTGGTAATAAACCAGCCATTGTCTTACAAATAAGTGTAAGAATAAGATGAGAAGGTATTAATGTAAGAGCATGGCACCTTCCCAGCCTTGTCTCTCTAAGTCTTATGTTGGAAAACTCATTCAGGCAGGTTAGACACAGAGTTATTATGACCTTGGCCTGGTCACATTCAATATTCAGCAAGTTTTTTTCAGATTAATGTAACCAAGCAATAACACAGCAGGTCAGCATGTGCCACCAACTCTTTTACAGTCCGCTTATTGCAGAGCAACCCTGAAAGTTCCACTGCATTGCAAAGTTAATTCACAGCTGCATAATGTGCCATAGGAGCAGTCTTTGAGTTCAGAAAGTTTCTAAAAAGGGTTATGAAATCTCCTTGACAGGGAGAGCAGTGCCTTGACTCAATGACCTGCAAGGACCTTGTTGTATGTTCTTACAGTAGTAAAGCAGATATAAGCATGTGACCTCTCTTCTGTCATATGGCTATGATTCCTATGGTTGTGAATAGTCCCCTGGCTGCATTTTGCTTTGATAATCACACCAGTAAATTAATTTCACATTAATTAAAAATACATAGATTTACATACATACTATCAAAATCAGAAAAATGCCCAACAGTTAAGACATGAGTCCATGGCTCAGGAGTTGTTGGCCGAACCATACAAACAAGACCAAGACAAAGCCTTGGCTGAGCCAACATCTCTCCACATATATGAGATAAACCACTTTGGCTTTTTCTATCTGTACTGGGTATTTAGCACAGGCCCAAAACAGCACTCAAGTCCAAGCTTACCTACTGTTCCTCTGCATGAAATCCCACAGTGAACAGTGACTTTGGACAGCTATGTATCCCAACAGGAATAAACTCTGTGCACCCAACAGATAGGATCACATATTGCTGGTATCACAGGCAGTCACAGTCTATACTGCTTGGCTTATGAGAGTGCATTAAAAAGAGCCAGAAAGTGTACACTAACTACCACACAGTTCAGCCACCTCTACCATACAGTTGTTAGTACAGCTCCGATGGTGCTCACTGCTGCAGTTCAGGCTCATGCTAGACTGTGCTTTTCAGTGGTTTGTGGGCATAATCCAAAGCTTAGCATGGCCAGGGACCAGGGACCAGTCCCCATTGGCAGTAGATGTATGGACTCCCTGTTTTGATAGATAGAAGAACGTAATACTCCCAAGTATTTCTGAGCCTATGTTCCCAAGCATTGAAGAAATGGTCTGAGACTAAGAATTGTGCTTGTTCAGCAACCTCCAGAAACTCAAAAAGAGGCCATAACTTAAACAGCTTGTCAGGATGCGATCAAATTAGTAATATCTGCCATCTGGTTTCCTTTCATCTTCTCGTGTTTCTCCTTTTGCCAGTCTGTAACTTTTCCAAATTCCCTTAGCTTTTGCTAAATTACACTTGTCCAGAAGAAAAAGTAGAAGACCAGAGCTATAATTTATTCTGTTGCCTTCACAAGCAAAAAGAGGGCAGAGATAAAAATTAAGAAATACTGTATTTAAACCAGTTTCAAAACCACTAAATTGCTTTTCTAAAATATTTCAAGAAAGTTTTAGAAAAACAACTGGTTTTTGAGTCCTAGAAGATGGAAACCATATTGGAGTGTTTATAACCTTTTTTTTTCCCCCACTTAACACTTAATCTAAACTTAACGGTGCAGGTTGTATTGATTATCTAGTGTTAACCGGTATAATTTAAATAGGGCTTTATGTATGCTTGTCAGCTGAGCCTATGTGTAATAGTCACCCATAATTTACAGGATGTAAAAGAAAGTAGCTTCTTCTTCCAATGGACAGATTTATTTAAACTGCTGATCATGCACACCTCGTGTACTTTAAAATCTGTTTCCCCTCCACAATGCTTCTGCAAATGATGTCTACATAACTTCAATTTGTAAGGCATTTGTATTTCTTAGGCTTCTCTAGAAAATACTTAATATTTGCCTTTCAGAATCATTTAGTGATTGTTTGCTCTCATAACTTCGCCAGTGTTCTCTGTTAATTAAGTTCCAGTAGGTTTCATGCACTAAAACTTTCAGTTATAAAACAAAAAAAAAACAAAAAACAAACAAACAAACAAAAAAATCGAACCACCAAACACATACAATTTTATGTTGTGAAATATTTGTGTTCTTGGCAAATGCCATGCAAGGCATGAGATTTGCCTGTACAGTGAAGATACCCATGCTCCACTGGCTATAGTAAGCAGAAAATATCTGTGAAAGGGTTGTGCAGGTCCTTTGGCTGCAGCATAAACTCAGCTGGGTGGTGGTAACAGAGGACCCTACAGGCAGCTCCCACATGGTGTTGTTGGTTACACCACCTCCATGGCCTTGTCTTTATCTTAAAGTGGAGCAGCAAGGTCATGTGACCATATGGTTGTTTGATGGTAGAAATTACAAATATAATACTTTTTTGTCTAATAAAATTCTATAAGAGATCTCAAACCCAAAAGCTCAGTAGACCTTTCTATGGGTGGGATCTGTACTGTGTGTCCTGAGCAGAAATCTGTCTGACGCTGCACAACTTGGTGTTCGCAGCACCTGAAGGGACTTAAGATTAGCTGTACTCTTCCTCCTTCTCATGTTAGCTCCAGAAAATGGTATTTTAAGCAACAGCTGATGGAGTCTGAGTGCCTTTTTTAATGGAATCATAAGGTACACAATAGGGTATTAGCAGAATAATACATCATCATAACAATAATATTACCATAATACAATAAGGTATTAGCAGAATAGCCTGAAGCTGATCCCAAAGATCAAGTGGTGTGACAGATGAACAAATATGGCTCCAAACATTTCCAGCTTTGGGCTTGCTTCTCCACAGCAGTCTAGGGCTACTCCTGCTAGCTTTGAGACCGTGTAAGTTGCCCAACACCACTGCAGTTACTCCCATTTCACACAGAAGGACAATAAAATGAGGTTTTTCAATACCAAAACAATCACAGAATATAAATTATAACCTTTAATGCTGTATGTGTTGCTGCATATAATGCTTTAAGCTGCAAGCTTAAAATCAAAGCTTTCTGATGCCCTTATTTTATTCCCTTACAAGCTTGTCTGTATCGTAAAGCAGCTGATAGTGTACTTTAACACTGTGCATGTTTTCAGTGAACATCCTTCACAGAATATTAATATCTTAACCTTGCTTGTCATTTCAGATCAACACAGGAAAACAGCCATAACTTTGTCAGAACCTTAAAAAGGTTCTGCATAATTCAGAAATAGCCATTTCCAGATTGTTCAAATCCTTCTTTTTAATAACCATCTAACTCCACTGCTAGGCCCTTCCACTGGATATTGCTGAAGTGCATCCTAAACTGCCCTGGTTGTGTAGTAGGTCTTATCTCAGTCAGGACCCTAATTGATGGTCCCTATATACTCATCTGGTTTTGACAGCTGCTGTTCATTTCTACTCAGAAGCTGAGAGCTGTAAAGTTGCCAAGGAAATTCATGTTCTGACTTGGTGATCCTGTGGTAACTGACTCTTGGGCTCTGTTTCTTGGGTTACAAATCACAAGCAAGTTCTCAGAGTGCAGCATCTGGACATTAAAAGAATAGCTGTTTATATTTTGTTGTTATCAGTTCTACTTGTTAGTAATTCAAATGGAGTGGCTTGCATGCATATAAAGTAGATGAGTTGTGTATGTAGGACTAGTTGGAGATCAACTACCTGTAACAAAAACTGAGGCAATATTTATAGCAACCATAATCTCGGAAAGTAGTTTTTTATCTTTGTTATTTTGAAAAGTAGTGCATTGATCAACATCTATAGTGTTGTGAAGTCAAAGGTTATTCATGAAGGCCTCAGATCAGCAAAGCTCTAAAGTGCTGGTGTAAATGTTTTATGTTGGATGTTGACAGGGTGGTGACTACTTTCTTCTTACAAGGAATGGCTGAGTGCCCTGGGGCTGTTTAGCCTGGAGAATAGAAAACTGAGAGGGGATCTGATGAATGTTTACTGATATCTGAGGGGTGGGTGTCAAGTAGAAGGGGCCAGTCTCTTTTCAGTGGTGCCCTGTGATAGGACAAGAGGTAATGGTAGCAAGGTGAAACACAAGAAGTTCCACCTCAACGTGAGGAAAAACTTCTTCACTGTGAGGGTGATGGAGCCTGGAACAGGCTGTCCAGAGAGGTTGTGGAGTCTCCTTCTCTAGAGACTTTCAAAACCCACCTGGACATGTTCCTGTGCAATCTAGTCTAGGTGAACCTGCTTTAGCAGAGGGGTTGGACTCGATGATCTCCAGAGGTCCCTTCTAACCCCAACCATTCTGTGATTCTTTGGGACTTTTCACATGCTAAAATTCACACTGTAAAACTTTGTTACAGCTAAACTAAGGAATGTGTGCAGAACTGGTCACTATAATTGTCTGAAGCCATTTTTATATTTTTCTTAATAAAATAGCAGTTTGACATGGGATTTCCTTTCTGACTTATATTAGAAAGAAACCAAACACCAAAACTTTCAGATCTGATCTTTCAGTGTTTTAACTTTTTGATATTACAAGCTTTTATTTTAATTTAAATTGAAAATCTCTGTTGAAGGCATGAACAATCTCTGAACAAAAGCAATGAATGTTTTGGTCTTTGAGGGAACGATCAGAATGACAACTGTTGATTAGAATGAGTCATGACAAGCAACTGTTGTTTTTCAGTTAGCTCTGCATGCAATGATCTTATCTGAATTAGAAGAGAGTTTGATCCTCTGAACTTTATGCCTTACATATTAAGTACATAACTTCACACCACCGTGCATGGGTGAAGGGAGTGAGAGGTGATTAGACAGAGAGCCTAACAGAGATACCACCCGGTGGTTTCATGTGCCTGGCACTCTTTCCCCTATTTCCCCTAGAAGTCAGTGATAAGGTTTGTCAAAACTGTTAGATGAGCCCCTTGGGCATTGGGCCATTAGTGTGGATTTCATAAGCAGCCAAACTTTCATTAATTGGGAGAGTTTCCCTGCTTTTTTACTTTGGTTTATGCATTTTAATTGGAATTAAATGTGGTTTCTTCACAATGTAGTTTTAGCTGGCCCTTGATTATCTTGAGTAAATTAATTAACAATGCTTGTTCATTGCAATTCACTTTCCCATTGCAACTATCTGAATTCTGGTCTTCCAAGTTGTCTATAATGAATCTGTGTTCATAATTACAGCATATTGCTAATAAAAGTTTGTGGTAGATGTATGGTACAGCACTGCTTATGTACATGCACAGCAGTTACTCTTTAAAGTAGTTGAGCTCACACACTTATTGCTTACCGCATGCTTTGCTAGTGATAAATGATAGCCATTTTTCTCTACTGCAGCCAAGAACAGAGATTAAAACTCTAGATACCAATCTGATCTCACAGGTCACAGCTTGTCTGTGTAACTCATTTTATGTTCTAACTGATAGCAGTAAAATGTCTTTCATCAACCTTGTTTATTTATGTCTGTGATTCACAGTGATGATGATTTATAGAGCACCTGTAATTGCAAGTGTATACCTCTCATGAAAATGCAATGCAAAGCTGGAAAAAATGACCTTTTGAGAGGAAGGGATATTAAAAGTCCTCTGTGAATAAAAGAAATCCTAACAGTGTGAATAAAGAAATTAAAACAATAGGATAATCCAATTACTAAATATAGAGAAAATCTGTATATAAGCAATGGAGATTGGTAATTAGAAGGGGAAATAGAGGTCTGGAAAATTCAGCATATCAGTTTTATACTCTTTAAAATTTAAAAGCTCTGTTCATGTAGTTATCTGTGCTCTTTGCCTTGCTAGCATTCATCTTGGCTACACCCTGGAAAGCTGAGAAGCTTTGAGATCTTAGAATTTGAATGCCAAATTCCATGTGGTGAAGAATATGAACTCTATAAAGTAGTAAATACGAATGATGATTTTAATAGGGAAAATCAATGTCTGCATAGAAAACAGATGTTTAGCAAGGGATGCAGAATAGAATACATTAAAAAAAATAAAGTATGTGTAGGTTTGGGGTTTTTCTATTTAAAAAAGAAAGTGTTACAGAAAGAATTTTAAATACCTCAATATCTTACAAAGCAGAAGGCTGAAAGATGACAGGATTGCATCAGGATTCCCATAGGAAGAAGATACCAAGCCTGCAAAACCCATTTACTCTAGCAGACACTGCGATAATAAGATTCAGTGACAGGTAGTCACATTCCAGTTAGATATAAAGCAAATGTTTGTAACAATGAAATTGATAACCCATTACAGAAAACTCCCAGGGGAAACCAGGATGTCTTTCAATGTTTTCAGCATGCCTTTATTTAAGATATATATTATCTTAAAAATATACATGCTACCAGACTGTATACTGGAGTAACTGCAGAAAAAAAAAATGGTATGTTAATAGAAAGGTCAATAATATGATCTAACAGACTCTTTGGCCTCTAAGTTCAAAACAACTCTCACCTGAAAATCTGTTCCTGTAGAGCTGTATTTGGGGTATAGCATCACTGACTAGAGGATCCCATAAGCTTTCGCCTGCATGTTTATATTTACCTGCTTCTCCACACTGGAAACAGCTCTTTTCTCAGAAAACACTGTAAGAGAACTTTAAACTCTTTCCCCCCTTTTTAGTCTAGACAGTCAAGAGATTGTGTCCCATCCTTCTCTCCTCCAGATGCCGCCTTCTCCCTGCTTTCATCATTCCTTACTTTCTAACTCCAGAAGCCAACTGTGTCCTATTCTCAAGTAGTCAATAAGCATCCATAGGGGTTGCGTCTAAAGCCAGGAAAACCTTTGCTTCTGAAAAGGGATAGACATCTGAGAGATGAAGGAACTAGACACTGTAAAAGAGTCCTTATCTGTAAAAGAGCCCAGGCCTTTAAGTATTCATATGTTAGACAGAAAAAAAGTAATTTCAGTTTCTCTCTAGCTTACAGACTACCACTGCAGTACTGATAAGATAGGGAGAAATAAATGCCTTTCTCAAAATAGAATGAACTATCAGAGACATTACTTACAGAACTCTGTTTCATTTACTGAATTTAGGTTTCTCTTTAATGTCCAGAATATGTTTTCAGAACTTCGTCTGTTTTTTATACTTGCTTAGTACTAACAGAGTAGAGAACTTTTACCTTATAAGCTTTTTAGGGTTTCAGGTATTATTTTTGGACAGTAATGCATGATACCTTTTAAGACCACTAAGAATTTTCCTGGTGGCCTTTTTCCAGCATAGTTGTGCAACTGCTGACAGCTTTATGCCTGTTTCTTGCACTGATCTCATCTTTTAGGGTGATGGAGAATTGGGATCCCATCCTACTGTTTTAGGGCAAATAAGGAAGCCTTTGGAGCCAGATATACCAAAACAGGACACAAGCCACTTCTTTCACCTTCTCCTAGAATTACTGACTCCTTGTTGTCCATGTAATCTCAGTATCCCTTTTGGAACATGGTAATTATGTTTCTGCCTACAAATGACCTGGTATCTGTCCTGGCAGATCAGCCCCAGCAGGCAGGGCCAGCTCCTCTGTGCAGCAGTCCTGCTCAAGCACCGTACAGCCATTTCCCCTTTTTTGGGGTCCCTTTCCAGCACATGGTGCCAGTGTGGCTATTTGGCAGCCCCAGAATATGTTCTTTCACCAGAGGCAACCTGGACACAGTCCTAGATGCCACTGAGCATCTTTAAGGTGGGTAATCAGTCCCCTTTCGGGGAAACTGAGGCTTCTAAGCACCTGTCTAGAAATGCCCAGAAAGACTTCTCCTCTGCCGCGTGCTTCTGAAACAGTGATGTACTGATGCCTTGGAAAGGTTAATTAGTACCTAAATAACCAACGGGTTACCTCTACGCTTGATTCTTCTCTCACATTTATTGGCATGACACAATAAACTCTCATTCGACTTTGGGAGACTTTCTGCTCTGCTTTATGTACTTCTTACATCCAGGGGATCAGGTCCTCCTATTTTTATGTGATGCTCTTTCTCAGCTGCTGCTTATGAAACCGTTTAGTAAAACACTTATCATCTGCAGAAATTGAGAGAGTTGAAATACAATTCCTAATTTGCTGGAAATTACAAGTTTTGAAATGCCTTCCTGAAGACACAGTTTAGTTTCCCATGAAATTAATAAAAATTAATATGCAAAACTTCTTAAATTTTGAGAGTATAGTTTAAATATTTTTAATATTGCTTTGTTTCATAAAATGCCTATTTTAGTATATAGTGTGTACCACCACAAACAAACATACTGCATATATGAATAGGAAATATTCCTGTTATTTTAATTTTACTTTAGAATCATTAAGATAAATTTCTACATTGTGGTTGGACAGAATGCCTTCTTTAGATTCCCTGTGCATTGAAATGAAACAACCTGAGATATTAATCTCAAAAAATAAAAACCTGTTTCAATCAGTAAAATAGTAAAATGTATTAACTGATTTAACTGCTTTTTACTTATTTTAGGAATTAAATATTCCATCGATGCTGTAGCACTACCATTGCTGATCTGCTGTGAAACACTTAAAAAGTCATAAATAAAAATGTATAAAGTAAAATATGAAGGAGTTTCAAAGTCTTCTGCAATGAAAATATTTCAAAATGAAACATACGGAGAAACATTTATGGGAAGTTTCATTTAAGCAATACAATTTTGTGGGGAAAAACAAACCAAACAGATGTGCTTGGGTTAGTTCAAACCAAGCTTCTGGAAACTTTTTACAAAGACAGAGGAAACAGCTCTTCAGTCTGCAGTTGCAGGCAGCTGCAGTTACAGTAAGGTATTAGCAATACCAGCATTTTCAAGGATCATGACTAATGAAGTCACAAAATCATTTAGGTTGGGAGTGAGCTCGTGAGGTCATCTAGTCCATCTCTCTTGCTCAAGCAGGGTCAGCTACAGCAGGTTGTCCAGTGTCTTGCCTAGTTGGGTTTGAATATCTCTGCAATGGAGATTCCACAAATTCTCTTTGCAATGTGTTCCAGTGTTTGACCACTTTCCCAGTGAAAGAAGTGTTTTCTTGTGTTCAGATGGAATTCTGTGTGTTTCTATTTGTGCCCATTGCCTTTTGTCTTGTCTTGTCAGTGGGCACCACTGAGAAGAGCCTGGCTCCCTCTTCTTAATTCCCTCCCATCACATATTTATACACATTGATAAGGTTCCTCTGGACCTTGTCTTCTCCAGGTTGAACAGTCCCAGCTCTCTCAGCATCTCCTCATCTGTCAGGTGCTCCAGTCCCTTAATCATCTTCATAGCCCTGTGTTGGACTCACTCCAGGAAATCTGTGGTTTGTACTGAGGAGCCCAGAAGTGGACCAGGTCTGGCCTCACCAGTAGTGAGTGGAGAGTATGGATCACCTCCCTCAACCTGCTGTCAATGTTCTTCCTAATGCATCCCAGCAAGTTGTTGGCCACCTTTGCAGCAAGAGGATAATGCCAGCTTCTGGTCATATTGTTGTCTACCAGAACCTAAGTTTTTTGTCTGCAAAGCTGCTTTCCAGCTGGTCAGTCCCCAGAATATTCTGGTGCCAGGATTTGTTCCTCACCAAGTGCAGGATATGGCATTTCCCCTTTACTGAACTAAATGTTGCTTTCAGCCCATTTCTCCAGCTTCCTGAGGTTGCTCTGAAGGGCAGCACACCCATATGGCGTATCTGTCACCCCTCCCAGTTTTGTATTATGAAGACTTGCTAAGGGTGCAGTCCTTCCCATCATCCGGGTCATTTATGAAGATGTTAAACAGGACATGTTAAACATGGCCCAAATATTGACACCTGGCATTTGCCCCCTGGAACTTGCTTCCATTTGGACTTTTTACCACCGCCTACAGTCCTTTCACCCTGGCATTTCAGCCAGTTTTCAATCCACCTCCTTGTCACTTTATCTAACCCACAGTTTGAACATGGCAGAATTGCAGTTACTTATCACAGAATCATAGAATGGTAGGGTTTGGAAGGGAGCTCTGGAGATCATCAAGTCCAACCCCCTGCCAGTGCAGGATCACCCAGGGCAGGTCACACAGGAACAGATCCAGGTAGGTCTTGAAAGTTTCTAGAGAAGGAGACTCCACAACCTCACTAAGTAGCCTGTTCCAGGCTCATAAAGAAGTTTTTCCTCATGTTGAGGTGGAACTTCCTGTGTTCCACCTTGCTACCATTGCCTCTCGTCATATCACAGGGCACCACTGAAGAGAGACTGGCCCCTTCTATGTGACACCCACCCTTCAGATATTTGTAAACATTAACAAGATCCCCTCTCAGTTTTCTCTTCTCCAGCCTAAACAGCCCCAGGGCTCTCAGTGTTTCCTCATAAGAGAGATGTTCCAATCCCTTCATCATCTTCATAGCTCTCTGTTCAACTTCCTCTGGTATATATCTCCACATTATATGATGA
>JAAGNO010028368.1:0-22565 GCA_033439905.1 Ceryle rudis | reverse complement strand
TATGGTATATGATATCACCCTTTCCCAGGCTCAAGTTTTTAAATGCATCTTATGAAATCATAATGCATTGTAATGAACCTATCTATGTAGTTTCTTGGCACACAAGGGACTATCAAAACTTGAAACATTTGGATGCCTTCAAATCAAACTATATGGAAATGATACAGGACAAAAAAAGTGGTAAGGGATTTGATAGTATTAAACAGGGCACTTCATAGTAGGGAATAATATGTTTCTTCAGAGCCAATGAATGTATTTTTCATTCAGTACTACATAAATATGACTTCATTCAGAAAGGTTTTAAAATGAAATGTGTAGGTCTTACAAGAATATGAAAATAGGCAAGAATAAGAATACATGAATAGGTATATGACAGACTTCCCAGCAGACCTGTGGCTCATCTAGTTGAACAGCCTACCTCAGGCAAGGACCAACACTTCATTATTCAGAAAAAATACTAAATTTCTTTCATGTGCACATTGTGTGAATACAGAAAGTGCTGCTTCCTCATTATATTCCATATTTATAGTGATCGGTGGCATATAAAATCAGGAAAAAAAAAATCGTGTAGTTCAGATACAGAAAGTGGAGTGTCTTGCCTGAATATGTATCTTCTCTTGAAGATAAATTTGGAATTTATGCAAGAGAAGGGCAAATCTTATTTTAAATTAGGATCTAAAGACTGAGTCAACCTCAGGAGGCTCTGTTCTCCCTCCTTTGGCTATAGACAGAGACTATCTCAACAAGTTCTATGAGGTGAACAAAAACTCATGAATATTTCATATTTGGAAGCATATTTAACTTTTTTTCCAAAGTCTAAAACTAAACTCTTAGACTGTGATATTTGATGGCCATAAGTAATCTAGACTCTGTATTTAGAAATAATACTGTTACTACTTTCCCGTATGTGGATGTTTTGTGCTCATTTCTTCTATGCTCATTATGCTTATATCTATATGTCTAATTTTGTCCATTCAAGCTTTTCATGCTCTTTATACATTTTTACAGGTCAAAGACTATTGCTGCTTTCTTCTAAAACCTAGGCAAAGGGCACTAAGGGCTTGCCCTATGTTCCCAGAAAGTCCAGTGTCCCTGGGTTTTAACACCACCAAATATTTGGCATTTTGGGCAGTTTTCTCTCTAACACTTGATTAGTTAATGAAGTCAGGTTGCTTGTTAAAAATACAATGCTGACTTCTTTTAGACATTCCCATTTAGCTCCCCAAGGCTATTGGGTCGTTATGAGAAATGTCAGAGATGTGCTGGGAGCGCAATTAAGTATTCTTTATTTTTGTTTACTGCCATTAAAACATTATGCTCAAGATGTGCTCAGTCACAGGAAAAACAAACCAACAAGCCCTCTCAAAGTATTAATTACAGGTTTTATTAAAAGCATACAGAAGACCTGAAGCGTAACCAAGCAAACAATTAGTGTTCTCTCACCCTAGGAGAAGGGAGGAGAAGAAATTCCAATGGCAGAGGGCTTAGTTGCTTTTGACAAGAAGGGAAACATAGACCTTCTAATTAACAGTGCAGTTAAAGAAGGGTGAGCAGCTTGTTGTCAAACATAACCATGGGGAAAGCTGTAACTGCTGTAATCAAGAGAGATATTTACCCACTCAATGAAACCAGTCTGAAAGGAATTACATAAAGCCTGGAATTACTGTGGCCTAAGAACAGGAAGTTACTAGGGAACGTGGCTGCTGGTGGGTGGTTCCCTTCTCAGTCCTGAGGAGTTTGAGGTGAGGCAGGTACTGAACTGAAGGTGTCCTGTGTTGTATGTGCAGCAGTGGGCACTGAGCTTGGATCTCATCCCTGTGAAATAAGAGAAAGACCAAAGTGAAGATCATGTCTGCACACTATAAATATCCAAAAGGAAATGATGGTCCAAAACCTCCCCAGCTATTCATCAGAGTCAACTTTCTAGCTACCAGGTGGTGAACTGGGCTGCACCAGTTTGGATTTTGCAATGAATCCCTGGAGATGTTTGTCTTTAACCATGACTGTAGACAAAATGCAGTTTTCCATTCAATCCAGCATTTACTGGGTCAGGACTTTACCAAAGAGCTTAGCAAGCCTTTTTTACAACCCTTATAGCACCCTCCAGATCGCCCCAGAAAGAAATGAAAATCACTCTTATAAATCTCAATCTGAAAGTGAATTGGCATGCATCAAAAAGCAGAACGATGCTATATATGCCTTGGCTGACATTTACAATGGTATCAAAAAACGCCCCAGATTTAGAAGTCCCTGGCTTGCCCTGGACCACTCAGTGCTAACTAACTCATTGTCAACACCAAGTCCAGTGCTACATGCACTGTAAATTGTAAAACATTGATAATGGTCACAGCTAACTCTGGGTTTGCTTTTTTTCCCCTGTCCATATTAGATTACCCAGAATATTTGCCATACCCTCACATGATAGATAGTCCACAAGCTTATGCCTACATTCGTCATAACCTGATGACTTGATATCACACAGATCAATGACAAAATGTGGTCAAAATAAAGTGATGGCTACATGTTTGAGGAATCCTGAATACTTTTGATCGGGGTACCAATTAAAATCTTAGTCCATATGAATGATTGCTTGCTTAGCTTCAGAAATACTAATGTACTGAACATTTACATGGAGTCATCTCTGGGTAATATGTGATCAGACTTTTTCAGACTCTTGGGTACTCCTCCAGATGAATAGGGCTCTGATAAGGAGGAAGCAGTTGTTGAACTGTTGGAGTGAGTCAGACTGACAGGGCCAAGAAGGATTTCCAGGACTTGGACTAACATATCATACCTTTCAGCTTTAAAACTGCCTTTTTGATCAGCTTTGATGTAATCTTCTCAATCCCTGCTAACAAGAAAGCCAGCCAATAGTTTTTGTGTGATAGCAACCAAAAGTAACAAGTAGCATAAAGGTGCATGGGCAACTGAAATGCTTTCTGACTTTTGAACATCAAAGTAGATTTTTGATGTCCACACTGAAGTCAGCTGCTTTGTTATTCAGACTGACATTTCTGCACAGCTCTTTGTGAACACACAGGAGCAGTTTCCAAGCAGATTCCCCATCAGGCAGGACACTTCTGGTATTACTTGTGCACACTCACCAGGTGTGAGTCATTGTGCTGATAGATCCTCATTCCTCTCTTGTTTTTACAGTTTTAGCAACTAACTTAGGTTACACCAAAGCAAGTAAGTAGAGGATGACACCTAGCAAATTTGACTGACCTCATTTTCTCATCTGCACAAGTGTGGAGGGAAAGTAATCTATGGAAACAACTAAATTTATAGTTGAGAAGAAAAGCACTGAAGGTAAATGAAAGATCTGACTCAGCTGGAAAATCTGCCTTTAAGTTCTTCAATAACTTCTTCAGGTTTTCACTTTCCTAGAAAACAACCGGAGGGCAAATTTCCCAGGTACCAGAGGCACTAACAGAGCAATTAAAATGTCTCTCTATGCTCTCTTCACCAGGAATTTAACCACTGCGTAGTGCTCATCACAAAGGCTGTCCCCATGAGGCCTGGCTGCTAATGGGTGTTCGGTCAACAGGCTGAAGGCTCCACCGTAGCCAGACAGTCAACAGGCTGGGGGATCCACAGTAGCCAGACAGGGCAGTAGCCTCACCATACGCCTTTGCCTATTGACTCGTAACATACTTCAGCTGCACACGCTGCATGCATTCCTGCAGCATGGAGAAAATGTGGAGATGAGAGGGAAATGGCAGAAACATGGGATCTTCATGAAACCATAGGAATGACTAGCAGATGAACTGGGTGTTCTGTTACTGTTATTTAAGCTTTCTGTAAAGCAAACACTGGGTAAGAGATGACTTTAACCTCGTACAATGCACACAGCCTTTAATGGGAGCGTAGTGGCAATGGAACCCGCTCGCAGCACACATCAATCTTCTCTGTAAGTACCTCCATCATTTCAGAACACAGTTACAGTTGTCTCCTAAAAGTATATTATTTTGTTGAGTGACGAATGGCATTGTGAAATATTACCTATAATCAACACCCTTTATTGCAAAGCCCATTAAATTCCTGACAAATCTAGTGTTGCCAGCACTTTAATTTTGTTTTATTGCCTCATTTTATCTCATCAATTTCTGTCTCTGATTTACAGTTAATAATGAAAGACAGCAGTACTGAACTGTGCCTTAGAATTAGAAAAATAAGTATTCATCCTTTTAAAAGTCCCTGATACGGGCCATAGGAACAGAGGCTATTAGACAATGCTCGCATTGAGAAGGTGATTAAAGTTTAATAAAACTGTCAAGTGAAATAAACCAATCTCCTTGCAAAACACTGTGTTTGCCAGATGCTTGGATTTTAGCTGCTAAAAAATTCTCTTTCAACAGTCTGTTTAAATGTGCAGCAGACTAATGTTGTTACTGCCAAGTTACAATTTGGATTTTTGCATGATCTGTTGAGACTTGGTAATAAAAAAGACTGCTAAAATGACACATCCAGAAGGTACTATAGCAAGTGCTATATAGAATAAATGGACTATTACTTAATAAATTGTTACAAACATATTCCTATCTTTTACTGTCCAAGTTAGGCTTTGAAGCCTGGTCTTTCACCACTGTCTTCACAGAAGAGAGTCTGATTCTTCGCCCATCTTGGCATCTGCAACTGTCCAAACTGTGTATTGTTACCAGTCTGATTTGACAGAGCTTTCCAGATTTTTTTCCATGTGCAAGATTATACAAAATCCAAGGCAGTGAGAAATCAAACACATATGTCCATTATAGCTGTGGTGCTGAGGGACATGGATTAGTGGTGACCTGGCAGTGCTGGGTTAATGGCTGGACTTGATGATCTTAAAGGTCTCTTCCAACTAAAATGATTCTATGATTCTATATATAAAATCTATAGTCCATATAACTACCTGAAACAATCTTTCATCTAATTTCAGCTCAGAAACCACTGTAAAAATCACGTCATTAGGGGATTAATAACTATTAATTGATTTGCTACGCAGTACCTCAGGTAACATTTTAAGAACTTTTTTTACAAGTTATATTCCCCGTAGAGCTGTAGGTGAATTAAAACAGAGATTCATAAATGACGTATTCCCATGATTCTGTCCGATGTGTCAGTGTGAGCACCAAAAATCAAACCTTTCCTCCGTCTTCTCCAGAGGCCTTTCTAAAGAAAACAGGTCAAACAACAAATTGAGTTTCTTGAAGGCTGGGATGTTCCCAAGGGATTCACAGTTTCTTTAATGAGAACATCACCTCGCTTCTCACAAGGTTTTGCAGAGCAGAGCACATTGGCTCCCTGACTCAGAGGTGACCCTGACTGATGGGAGACAGAGACCTCAGTAATAAGGAAACTATTACACCCTGGCACTGCCCTGAGTTAAAAAGGCAGCTTGGCTCTCAGGGAGACAATGGTTTTTTGGGCCACTTTGGAAACACTGAGTGGCCTTGAGAAGGGAAAAATGTTCCAAAGAACAAATCTGCCCGTGCAGCTCCCAGAAGAGCAGGCTCTTGCTTTTCTCTGATACCAGAGGCAGACAGAAATTCCCACCCAGCCAGATGCTCACTGTGTGGGAAATCAAAAGAAAGGTTTAATGCTAAATCTGCAATGGCTCGTGTATCATAGTGCAATCTGAGATATCCTGCCCTCTCCCCTCTTTCTTCCCCATGATTGTTATTCCTCACGCTTACAACTTAAATTGTATTGCAGGGCTCTTGGGAGGAGGACAAATGCCTCTGTGTGTCTGTATTAGCTCATCCTCCTGTAAATTTTGTGTTCCAGGTGCAGGTACTGCTAGGGCTAGTAAAGTACTACACACATATATAAATGTGTGTATATATGTACACACACTCATATATAAAACAGCTCTTTTAATAGAACAGCATTAACTGGCTCTGCAAAATTATTCTCCAAGACAAAGATAGCAAAAATATACAAAATTAAAAGGTCACATGCACATCAGCAAAGCTTGCATTTTTAGTTTTCCCATACGTTTTCTGTGCTCATGACAAGATGTGCGAATTTATACAAAGCTTTAATTAGTACTGGGTGGTGAGAACTGGAAAGCTTTATGAAAAACACTTATTTACAATTTTATCTGGAGGCTTCTAAAGATAATGAGATAAACCTCATATTTTTTCTTCCCCTGCACTTGGCTTTTCAATAATACTGACAAAATATACCGCACCAGGTACAGCATTATCAGTAGAAAGCCACTGCAAAGTAAGATCATTTGAAAAATAAGATCTGCTCTATTGAAGGAAAAATAATTTTGCTCCTTTATGCTTTTAACAAGGGGTTTGAATAGACTGTATTTTGAAATGGTGTGGAGAAGAGTATTCATCAACATAGTAAGGAAAATGCATGACTTTTTCAGGGAACAAAAATCACCCTTTGTAGCAAGATCCATATCAACTGATACATGTGGCATTGAGCTGAATGTATTGCCAAGAAACCTTACTGGGAGTGAGCCCTGCTACCCGGAGTGGGATACCAGTGAGCTCTATTCTCCAACTCCCATGGTAATAAAACCCCAAGGTTTGAATCTGTTGCCTGTTAGTACAGATCAGGTATGTGCCAATATCCTTTCTTCTCTTGTGGCTTAACAAAAAAAAAAAAAATCCTACCAAAACCAGTCCTGCCAAGAAGAAGGGATACTGAGATAAATATCTTCAGCGTTTTGCATTTATTTTATCCCGTGACAAAGGACATATGTTGTCTGAGGGCTCGATTTAGTATCACTGAAAAGCATGGGAAATGACAGCCTAGCTTCACAAAATTGTTAATGCTGATGGGTACAATGCTCAGGTAATCAGCGTCCCAAGATATGATGGGGATATCATGTCAGATGTCTCCTTGACTAAGAGGATGTGAAGCCTGACCTTTTTCTGTACTCTTATCACCACATAGGCTGCTCACAGCCACCTCAGCTCCAGAGCAGTAGTCAGGGCATACCCTTTAAAAGGTAGGAAAAGTACAAAAATTAAAGCAAAAATAGACTGTGACATCAGATAACGTAATCATGTAATTTTATTAATAGGGGGAAAAATACCTTTCTTGAGAAGGAACTTCAGTCTAATGATCTGGATCACCAAAGGCTCTATACGCACTTGGATTTCTGTAAGTTAAACATCTCATGGAAAAACTGTATTTAGCAAAAGTTGAGATTTTCGTGCTCAGAGTGCTGTCCAGAGTGGTTACCCCATAACTCTTGATCTTCATTGCCTCATGGGCCTTAGAACAGTCCTCAGACAAGAGATGGTTCTCCCCAAGGTGGGGAGAGTGCTGTGGGGGTTATTTGAATTCTGTGTGGTGGGAACAAGCAAACCAGCATGAGCTGCTGAGGCTGCTGTTACCAACGTACCCAGTGTAATTTCACCATTCAGAAATGAAGTGCTGGGACCCTGGGAGAGCTGCTGCCTGCAGACTGCTCCCAAAGCCTACAGGAGATTCTGATATGCAGCTTGCAGGGTAAGGTTCTTTTGGCTACCCATGATCTTGAAAATATGTTACAGCTTCCCTTCCACTGAGAGATAAATGTTCTGGATAGCAATGTATATCAATTGTTGCAGACGGTAATTTTCTCCTGCAAATCTTTTCCTGACAGGAGGACGAAGCAAACTACCCTGGTATCACATTTGCTCCCTGCATTGACACTCCCTTTGAATCCACAACCTTATGCACCCAGCACTCTCTCAGACCAACTTTTGTTGATTTCAAGAAAGATGGAAGATACTATTTCTACCTCTTGAGCTTTTATCACTGTTGGAACAAAGAGTTTTATTCTTGTTATCAACCTCTGGTGAGCAATGAAAGATAAATGACAGGACTTGCAGGTTCAAAGAAAAGATGAGAGATGTAACTAAAGAAGAAAAGCAAACAGCTGGCTGCTGCTGAGCAGCCGAGGTAGGCAAAGCTGGTAGGGTGCCCCATGGCACATCCCTCTGTGCCTAATGGCTGCAGGTAAGGTGAGAGGAAGAACAGCAAAAAGATTACAAGGATGTTTCTCTCCAGTGCCATTTGGTCTTTGTTTTAGCATTCACCAGGCACCTTCTTTGGAGTGGAGATCTATATCTAGATTATATTTTTTTTAATTCTATAGCTTTAAAATAATGTATTTATTTAAAAAAAGATGGTGTTTGCTCAGTCTGTTTCCAAGAAATTGTTACTGCACCTGAAGCTCTGTACAGATTTTAGCTTTAAGAGCCAAAATAACTGGTCTTCCCACCCACACTGTCTTTTGCTCAGAGACTGCAACATCTTTGTAATTCCAACAGTGTAGTACAGGAGTGACCGCTACACATTACTTCAGTTTCTACAGCTAGTTGTAGCACTGCTGCTATTATCTACCAAGAGACCTTCGAGTTGATGTGCAATCATGCTAATTAGGACTAGTGTACACATCGGTTTGTAGGAACTCATACCAAAACCAAATACACACAAAGCTACTCTCCCACTGGTAACAGCTTCTCTAAGAAGTCTTCAATAAATGGTTGTTTATCAAGAGTTGCCTTCTCTATGTGTCTATGGACATTTATTTATTGAATAACATAGAATATTTATAAGCAGCTTCCAGCTGATACTAGTCTCAGAAGCAAAAAAAAAAAGATGAGCAATGCATGTTGTTTCTTTACTGGCTGTCTCCAAATCATAAACTGTTTGTTCAGCTTTAATTAGAGAACAGTGAAGTGATAGGATTTGGTTTCATTTCCAAGAACACAGGACACTATTTCTCGGAATTAATTTAATTTATTAGCACTTGAATTATTTGTAAAGGTGATGTACATGAGGACTACTAAGGTATTACTTATGTTTTCTAGCTTAAAATTTGCTTGAAAAGCAGACAAGCAAATTCGAGGTGATTGCTATGTGCAATTTAAGATGTAATGCAGTCCCCTGATGAGAGTTCGTATTCACTCAGTGCAATGATGACTGCTGAGAAAGATAATACTCCCATGTCTAGAAAACTGAAGCAATAGAAAAAGATGGTATCACCACCTTATTCATTATTATGCCATTTTCTAAAGAAACCAAACTAGGAAAAGCAAGATAGAGATAAGCAGGGTTTCAAAATCATTTTTTGGCAGTGATAACACATTTATATAGGACATTTCATTCAAAAGAGCTTTTCACCCAGAAATTTTAATTAATTGCATCCACCAGACAAAGGAACCACAGAAAGTCAGCCATTTCAGAGGAAGATCCCACAGCGATTCTACAGCAAAGATAAAGGACAAGCTGTAAAAATCAGCTTCTCCAGCTGATACATGGGACTTGCTGCTCTGCTCACACTGACTCCAAACTGAAGGGTCAGTGTAGGCAGCTGCCTCCTGGCTCAGTGGGATGTACTCTGAGAGGGACGCTGGAAAATGCAAGGACTTTGCATGTGGGTCTTGGCAGGGGTGAAGTGAGATGAAGTTGGTCGGTTTTAAAGAAACTGCTACTGGAGTAACTCCCACAACACACGCCTGCCCCCAGATCCCAGATGCACAGCCTCATGTGCCCTTACACACCAAGATGGGCTGGCCTGTTCCCGTCTCTGGCTGCCTGACGGGGCTCCCCCACCACTCCTTGTCCCACTCTCACACCTGCCAGCACCAGTGCTAACAGCACCGCTCCTCTCAGCACCACATCACCAGGGCATCACTGCTGCAGATGTGTAAGAGGACATACATACTGCCCTCCTGCAGGTTTCCAAATTATGTGGTCCTTACTGTCACTCATGTCAGAAATTTAGAGACTTCAACTTCGAAATTTAGAGAAGTCATTGGGGAGTGCCTGCCTGAACCTCTCCACCACTCTTGGAGTCCAAGTCCAGCTCTCAGCTCCCACAGCAGCTGTGCCCAGGGGATCCAGGCATAAGTGAGGCCAGCAGCCAGGCATCAGCTCCTCTTGCACAGGCCACCTCTGTTACAGCTACAGGCAGACAGCAAACTGAGAGACATTTCATTCCTCCCACATTCTTGACTGTGAGGACATTCTCACCTGATAGTTTTAGGAATGTTGACATTTTAAAAAAGCAGCAAAAGATGTGCTTTAAAAGGCTAGATCAATCTGGATCAAAACCCCAGATCATCCTAGCTATCACATATATATATATATATACACACAACAATCAACAGGCAAATTGATTCCTTAAGGAACAGTTATTCTGCACTGTCCTTCTCTGGAGACTTTCAAAACATGCCTGGATGCATTCCCGTGCAATCTGCCCTAGCTGAACCTTCTTTAGCAGGGGGATTGGACTAGATGATCTCCAGAGGTGCCTTCCAATCCCTATCGTTCTGTGATTCTTTGATAGAGGGAAACTGAAGAAATAAGTAGGTTTATTTAATACTGTGCATGCTGGGGCACTTCTTTGGAACTGCTTTGTGGTTATGGTGTGCTGTAGGCATTAGCCTGTATCAATTCCAGCCCTAATGGAGTGATTAAAATATTTAAGAAAACTTTATATGCAGCATAATTAAATCTAGATTCCAGCTCCTAATCTAAATCTAGAATCCGGCTCCTAATGGAGGATGAAATTATCTGCAAAAAAAAAAGCAGCCACATGCAATACATGGGTTCAGCTGGGGATATCATCACCCCTTCAGGTTCCTGCAAGGTTTTTGAGTCCCCACACAAGACCCTTCATATGCAGAGGGTGCCTTACCAGGAGTGAGTGTGAGCATACAGCCTGGTGGGTCTGCACACATTGGTTCTATCTGGAGATTGAAAACACTTCAGTTTTCAAGTGCTTCACAGCAAACTTTGGTAGTGTACCTGTCTGACAGTGAGACACTTCCTGGGTTGTATAGAAATCAAATAACAAAATATGAACAAGGCTTTGGACATATGTCCTTTTCTGCTTCCAGCTTAAGAGCTCCTGGCTCTCACCAACTCCAGCTGCTATTGCTGCTCCTCAGAAAGAGGTTATTATACAAAGTGGATAATTTCCAGTGGCCAGCAGCTGATGTCAGTAAGCACTGCACCAGGCTTTGCACTTCAAGAACACACATAGCAACAGCTTTTTAACAGTAAGCACCTGTAACAGTGGGAAAGTGGTGGGAATATTTTGCTGATTATGTGGATTGTATTAAGTAATTTTACTATCAGATAACTTATTCATAAGGCTTTACAATGTTTACACTGTGTTTTCGAAGAAAAATGTTTATTTAAAGAATGTGTCCACAAATTAAAACTACTGATTATGAATTAAGGTTTAAACAATACATTGGAATGGATTGCCCAGGGAGGTGATGGAGTCACCATCCCTGGAAGTATTCAAAAAGCGAGTAGATGTGGCACTTCAGACCACAGTCTAGTGACCATGCAATTGTTAAGTAGAAGGTTGGACTTGATAATCCTGGAGGTGTTTTCTAACCTTGATGATTCTAGGATTATAAAAAGATGATTAGCTAGGGTTTTTTTTGCAGTTAATGGAACTTCTGAGGCATCTTTGGTTTGACATGGGTAATTCCAGCATAACTGTCCAATCTGACTTAATTATACCAGTACTTGAAGTACCTTAGATTGACCAAGATTGACAATGAACACTTGCTGGCCCACTGCTCCAAATAATATAAACCTTCCCATTACCCCATGAAGTTCCAATAGTTTTCCTGCTTTACAAAAAAAAAGTAAGAGTACATAAGAACTAGGTTGAAGAGGGCTCTTCTCCCCTCCAGAGCCTTCACATTAGCACATAATTGCTATGGCCTTGCCCAAATAGTACAACATCCTGGGGGTCACTGAACTGTTAATAAAACATTTGTTTTCCATACCTCTGTTGCACTGCTTCAATACATTATCTTATAGTTCCTCCTTATATATGATAACAATCTGTTAGCTGTTCATGTTAGCTTCTTCTCTTTGCCCATAACTCTATGTTAGATTCACAGTTTTGTTAGGTCTTAATAGACTGCTATTGGAATGTATTTAGTACAGACTAACACCTAGGATCATTCGTAGGTGTTGACATCAGGTGTTATTATACAAGGTAGGGTAGTCAATGCTGGCTAACAAGTGAATTACTTTCAGTGAGGTTGCAAGAGGCAAGAATTGTTTTAGGAGGGACTGTTCCCTGCATGCATTTAGGGAGATGCAGTATACACCATACTTGCTGCTTTACATGAGGGTTTTTTTTTTATTATTGATTTTTTAATCTCTTTCCAGATCTTTTTGTCTATAATCTTTTATGGAGAGGAAAATTAAAGATAGGGCAATAGCTGACAACACCAGAGGATACTCTTTTTACTGTAAGTGAAAAAGCTGAGGCAAAAAGGTCTTATACAAGAAAATGAGAGTGCTATATTTCAGAGGTGACATAAGCCCTCTTTAATTATTTCAAACTAGACCAGACAAACAACTAGAAACTGTCTCGTCTCTAATGTGTATAATCCTGTTAAGAGAGAAATCATTTCAGTAGGGATTATCTCAAATTTAGGTTGGTTTTGGCACCTTAATTTCGGACAAAAAGTATTTTCATGCTTTTTTAATAGCACTCACTATTTTCATGCCTACCACATAAAAATGTCTACAGGAACTACATCTTTTTTAAAGGTTTCAAACAAAACAAGGAAACTATGTAAGTCACTTAACTACCCATCCTTGAAGCCAGAACAGCATTCTGCTCTTGAATATCTATATTTTTACTCAGGCAGCTTTTGAAAATACTTGTAAAATTTATGTGGTAGACAGGAACAGTGGAACAAGTTCCACTTGAGTAAGTATGCGCTGAAGAGTTATTGAATTTAAAGTATTTTACAAGTAAAAACAAGTCAGAGAGAATTAATATCTTCAAATGTGTGTTTTATTTAAATCAGAACAAAGCAATCATTTGAACAGTCCAAAATGAAACATGGCGTATCATGGGAAAAGCTAATTTACCTTTCACCATTACAGCTCTGCTTCGTGGAAGTGTTATTTTCCTGGATGATGTCCTGTTGCTTACAGAAATAAGCAAAATAAATGAACTACTAACTATAACACACCCAGGAAATAGCATAGAGGGTGTATTTTAGATCCTTTAGGTGCTGGTGGTGCCCCATTTTCTCTGGCAGCAAGACTATTCTAACAAGTTCCTCACCTCAATGTCACAGTTCTATCATCCTGTCAGGTCTGTAGATGTGACTCTGATGGGGACCTCCCATGAACTGCATCAGTGGTGTTTAAAACCCTGCCAAACCAAAGAAACAGTTTGGTGCAGCTTGGTTCATTGGTTGGTTTTTAAACTAGGATTATTTGGCTGCTAAGGTAATTATACCCTCAGCCTCTCTGCACTTCACTACTATACAGACAGCATGAATTCCTGAGCTTTTGAAGCGTGAAATGAATGTTAGTTCATTTGATTTGCAAAAGAGACAGCGAAAGGGTATTTTGGTCCTACAAGTACAGACTTCAAACCAGGTTAGTTCCCTAAGAGCATGTGTTGAGACCTATGCACATAAAAATCTAGATTTAATTATGCTGCATATAAAGTTTTCTAAAATATTTTAATAAATAAAATTTGGGGGTAATAAAATAATTGTACTGGAATATGTCTCAGGCACTGAGGGAATTAAAGGTATGAAAATTTTTCATAAAAATATAATCCTTGGGATATAACCTTGTTACTTGCAATTCAATATCATACAGACACTTTATCCAGTAGGTTAAAGAGTTCTCACTGCTAGATATTGGAACCTGTTTGTGTTAAATTAGCCCCAGAACAGTTTACCTTGTAATCTTGGTATAAAAAGGAAAGATATGAAATATTTCAATTACAATAATTTTTAAGTTTAATATAAATTCTAGAAAATTAAAAAGTACCTATTTCATTTTAGGAGATTTTCATGATTGCTAAACATAATACATATTTCTCCTCCACACATGAAGACTGAATAAAGAAAACAATAATTTTATTGTAATTTATTTATACAGTGTTGGAACAACATGCCAACACTCATACTAGTTAATTTACCTAGGGAAGTACATAAAGACAGTAGCAAAGAAGCTTTTGTTTAAAATTCAACTTTTATATATGTTTCAGGTACTTAAGTATTGTGATTGCCTATCTGGAATACTCATGAGGTATCTCTGAGTAAAAGATGCAGCCTTCTAACCTAGGAAAGAGGAATCAGAATAAGCAGAGTGGTTAATGGGTCACAAGTTCTCTAGACACGTGGACAAAATCCTACACATGTAGGTCCACTTACAGCAGGTCAGTCCATAACGTTAGGGATGTATTTAAGTGTCTGTATCACCATGGTCTCTTTTTCTCTATGTTTTGGCAAATTTAAAAGTAAATTCAATCATATTGATAAGTACTGCCGAGCACATTTACCTGTGTATTCAAGGCCAAGGCTTTGCACTGAACTCCTTATCTAAGTATTGATAAGAAAACTGTGAACTCTCAGGTGACTTCTTCACTGAATTTTATAGCTTCTGATGAAGAGATTTAATGAACTATTGATCTTTTTGTCCATCTTAGATAGCTTTTGATAATAAGATTTACTGACTCTTTGGTTGATATTACACATCTGCAAAAAATTCCGAGCTTCATTTCAGGTTCTGATGGCAGCTTTCCTCCATTGAGCTGAAAAATATAAAAAACATTCCTATAAACTAAAAAGTACAGGCCTCGGATTTATAGAAACAAAGAAAATTCAGAGAGTCTATGGGTTAGCAAGCAAGACAGTCACAACAGGGCTGTAGGACCAGAATTACTGAATAGAAATATAATGGTGCAGTTTTGCTAATAAAACTGTGCTTAGAATTTACATTATGATTTTGAGTAGACATGTCCATGGAATAATCTTCAGTGTTATGCAGAAACACAGAAAATAGGTTTAAGCATCTCTGTACCATATTATAGTCTCCAGTATAGGCAGACACTGAACAAAACCTAATTTTCACTGCAGTATTGCTTGATTTCAGGCTGACACTTGAAATACTGACACACTACCTAGTTAGCCTGCTTTTCTTTTTGCAGTTTAGTCCATAAACTAGAGATAAGAAAGTACAGAGAGCAGCAGAAAAGGTTCTCTCAATGGTACCTCCAAGGACAGTGAGCTGAAATTCATAAATAATTTAACTGTGATAGCAGAGCTAAACTCAGCCCTGTTTTAATGCTGAGGCCACAGCAACAGCAAAGACAATGTGCCCACCTCATCCTGGCAATGCCTCGGTCTCCTTTGGCCTCCAGATCACATCAGCATAATACTAAAGGCTCTTATGAGTAGCATTATAGTTGAAGTGCTGGCTAACACCTGAGGAAAGCCACTCCTGTCAGTTCTCTCTTTTCTTCTCCCCCTTACAGTCTGTCTGATATGTAGTCCACATCCATCCTGTCCACATGGACCCTATAAAAGCATGTAGTAGATCTGATTTTCAGAAGACATCAGAACACTCGAATTAACTGTTTAATTTATTTTGGTTTAAGGTTGAATGTGGCTCTGAACAGTCACAAGACTTTCTTATCTGTATCCTCTGCTGTCTGTATTCTGCTACTAAGAAGGCAAGTCCTTCCAGTGCAGGTTGCTGCCTGTTGCTCTTACATCTACACAACCCTCAGCACAGGAATGTTATGAGCAGGGGCATTCTTGGAAATGCGATATAACTAGTAAATGAATATATAACTTTGCATACATTTAGAAATATTTTTTTTTAAGCAGTTAGCAGTGAAATCAGTAAAAATAGGATAATAGAATCATTTAAGTTGGGTAAGACTCTTAAGTTCCTCAAGTCCAACTGTTAACCCAGCACTGACAGGTCACCACTACACCATGTCCCTCATTACCCCATCTACATGTCTTTTAAATACCTCCAGGGTGACTCCACCACTGCCCTGGACAGCCTGTTCAAGTGCTTTACAACCTTTTTGGTGAATAAATTTTTTCCTAATATCTAATCTAAACCTTCCCTGGTGCAACTTGAGGCTGTTTCCACTTATCCTATCACTTGCTACTTGTGAGAAGAGACTGCTCCCCACCTCACTACAGCCTCCTTTCAGGTAGTTGTAGAGAGTGAGAAGGTCTTCCCTCAGCCTCGTTTTCTCCAGGCTAAACAACCCCAGTTCCTTCAGCTGCTCCTTGTAAGATTTGTTCTTTAGACTCTTCACCAGCTTTATTGCCCTTTCTTTGGACGTGTTCCAGAACCTCAATATCCTTCTTGTAGTGAGGGACCCAAAACTGAACACAGTATTTGAGTTGCAGCCTCACTAGTGCTGAGCACAGAGGTACAATCACTTGACACCTTAGGGATGGGAAGGCTTGTGCACTGTGTGCAGTAGCCTGGACTAGGCAAAAATAAACATCTTCAGTGAGCAGGGAGAATACTGTGGTAATGTTCTGAGAGGTGTCCTTGTCCCCTTACAGGGCAAGGCAAGAGGTGATGGGGATATGCTTAATGAAGATAGGTAAGACTAGATATGTGGGATAGTTAGAAGGAGCTTGTTGGACATTCAGAAAGACATAGTTGAATAAATAGTTATGTATCTGAAAGGATGAAGACTCATATATCAACAAAACAAGCTTGTTGTAGCATTTTACAATACTATCGTAAGCATGGTTCTCTCTAATGTGGTTTAAAGTAGCTTCTTGGGATTCGAAGCTGGAATCTGTTTTCCTATTTACTGTGTTTACAGACTCACCTAGTAATACAGACGTGTTCAATAGCTTGTGCTTTTTACTGTACTATGTTTAATTGCTTTTGTAATGAAATAATTGAGGTTTGGGATGGTTTAAGCTGACAAAAAAGGTAAAAGATAATTTCAAGAATGATTCAAGGCCTGTTGAGTCAGAGGCAAAGATTCAATATTTCCATTAATATTGCCTCAAATTTTAAGGAAATGGAGTATGTATGTAAAATGGGGGATATAATTAATGGGGGGAACTTATTAATGTTTACAAATATCTGAAGGGTGGGTGTCACATTGAAGGGGCCAGTCTCTTTTCAGTGGTGCCCTGGGATAGGACAAGAAGTAACGGTAGCAAGGTGAAACACAGGAAGTTCCACCTCAACATGAGGAAAAATTTCTTCACTGTGAGAGTGACAGAGCCTGGCACAGGCTGCCCAGAGAGGCTGTGGAGTCTCCTTCTCTGGAGACTTCCAAGACCCACCTGGATCTGTTCCTGTGTGGCCTGCCCTGGGTGATCCTGCACTGACAGGGGAGTTGGACTTGATGATCTCCAGAGCTCCCTTCCAACCCCTACCGTTCTATGATTCTATGATTCTATGAATGTTTTTATTTGATTTCATTGCAGTATCTTATTTACAAAATCCTCAAATAAAAAGTGTCATATATAATAGTATAGTAGCCTGTTTTGAATGATGTAGACTCATAATCAGATTTTTATATTTTTAGATAAACAGTGAAACACTACATTTCATACTCATTATCAGTAGGGCCAAATTATGCTTGTCAAATTTAGACACCTAAATGAAGCAGCCAGATTTTCAGATGTATTAGGTATTCAGACATTCTTATGTAGCACATTTCAAAATAATACCATGGCATTTAACTCTTACAGAGCAGCCTGATTTTTCTGAAAATTTTTCAAATAACCCTAATTTTTGTCAAAGCAATGTGAATGCTGCCATCTAGCTATACAGTAACAGTATATCTTTAGTCCTGTTCTAGACACAAATATTTTCAGTTTCAGTTTGGAATAGAGCAGAAAAGAGATACAAAAATTCCACTTGCTTTTCTTTTAATTTAAAAAGGTATAGGCACCATTTATTACTAAAAATATAATATTACAAAATACTATTCCGACAACAAACTGAAAAGAACAAGATGATTAAAATTATTGTGTATGATGGGGAACAAGCTATTCCTTGTGAATGACTTATTTTACAAATGGAGGATCTTATTTTTAAAGGTTCATACAAGCCTTTAGTTGAACGGGGCAACTAATAAAGTTAAACCCACACATTTTTAAACTGAAGTCTAGACTCTCTTTCCAGTTTGAGATTCATCTACCATATGAAGGCACTTTCAGATGTGTCATTGCATGCTTGAGATGTTGATCCACCAAGCATCCCACTCAAGACTTCTTTGGGTAACCAAAGGACGAAGAGGCTGAAGATTCACGCAAAGAACTTGCCCCGATACTGGGAGGACTGTGGATGGTCTCAGCACCTACACTTGGGAACGGGAAGAATTGATTTTCACAGCCTATTTCCATATGTCATCCAGAGCATTATGTACAGAGCTGTACAGAGCCGTACAGAGCCAGATTGTTGTTTGGGATTACTCAGTGGATAACTGGAATCATCCTGGTTGAGCTCCTGCCCATCAGTTTGAGGAGCTTGTATTTTAAAACAAATTGAGACATGGGACTCCTTCGAATTTCTTTCCTAGGCAAGGAAAACTGTATAACAGATATATCACCTACTTAAACACAAAGTCTCATTTCTAAGTACAAAGCTATCAAGAAAGTTATCTACTTCCCATCTGAAGAAGAAAAAGTCTAGCACACACAGAGCAGGACTCTTAACTGGAAAGTGAAACCTTTCCAAAGACAGACATAACTTAGACATAAAAGGAGAGGAACTGTACATACGCAGATGACTTTTAGTTAATACTTCATATATCCTTACTGAACAAGACAAACAATATGACAGACAGCCCTGCAGAGGACCAGTTCACAGAATTGTCTAGACTAATAACTGGCTAATGCCAGATTGACCGAAGGAAGATACGAGAGAACATGCTGTTACTTACAGAACAACACCTCTCAGACCCATTCTAATTCAAGGAACAAGATATTAGCCTGAATTTCAAGTGGTGAAGTGCTGAGACTACAAGAAGACAAGACAGAACTGCCACAGGCAGGGCTTCAGATTGCCTCACCTAAATCATTAGGAAAACAGATGTTCTCCCATGTCATCTGTAGCAAAATCTTGATGATAGTTGTTCTTACACACAGTATATCACAAGGCTCTAATTCTGCCAATATAATTTTTGGAATAGCACACCTTGGAGTTTGAGTATATGTGCTTTTGTACACGCACACACGCAGACAGACGAATGAGAGTTACAGCTTCTTATCAAAAGATGAAGAGACTACATACAATCAAATGACTAACTCAATTAATCACAAATGCCAAGTCACTCTTGGCCACTGAAAAACAACAGAAAAAACCAACGCTTGACATCACTAGGGCTATACATTATATTTCAGTTTGACACATTAGTGCTTGATGGTGGTGTGAGACGCAAAGAGCCAGAAGACAAACAAGAAATTATCTTTCATGTTCCCAGAGAAATTAATTTATGGTGAAGTGAAATCAGCATGTAGACATCTGTTTCTCCCAAACATCAAGAGCATTACAAAAAAATGTTTAATTATGGATACAGCATGAGATGCACTACTTTCTGATTCTGCATTTTAAATTTTGCATTTTAATCTTCTGAGTAGCCCCCCCCCAAAAAAAAACCCACAAAACCAACAAAACCAAATGAACAACAAAGAAACAAACAAAACCAACAACAACAAAAAACAACAAACAACACAGCAGGATAAATTGCATAAATCAGGATTATTTATTAATTCTATAAAATTTCACTCCCAGACCTGTGAAGTGCAAAGTCCGTGGCCCTGAACTAGACTATCTCTTTTCTGAACTAGACATCTCTTTTCTGTTAGCAGCACACTTTGCATTTTTGGTGCTAACAGAAAAAGAAATGTATTTCACAGAAAAAGAAATGTATTTCACCACCTCCACTGCTTTCTGCAGTCCAACAGTATCACAGAATCATGGAAATGTCTGGGTTGGAAGGGACCTCTAGAGGTCACCTAGCCCAACCCTCCTGCTAAGAGCAGGGACATCCTCAACCAGAGCAGGTTGCTCAGATCCTTGTCAAGTATCACCTTGAATGTCTCCAGAGATTTGTCCTCAACCACCTCCATGGGCAACCTGTTCCAGTGCTCTACCACCCTGATGGTAAAGAACTTCTTTCTTACATCCAATCTAAAACCACTCCTTTCTAATTTAAAGCCATTGCCCCTCGTCCTTTCACTCCAGGCCTCTGTAAACAGGCCCTCTCCAGGCTTTTTGTAAGCTCCCTTCAGGTACTGGAAGGTGGCTGTTAGCTCTCCCCGGAGCCGTCTCTTCTCCAGACTGAACAATCCCAGCTCCCTCAGCCTGTCCTCATAGGAGAGGTGTTCCAGCCACCCGATCATCCTTGTGGCCCTCCTCTGGCCCCGCTCCATCAGGTCCATATCCTTCCTTCCTGTGTTCCCAACTTCACACTTCCTTGCTCTCCACTCCTTTCCCTACTGACAAGAAACAGAATATTTGTTTGCTTACACATATGTATATAATATATATATACATAGGTATCCTGTGTATATCCAAGTTATTTAAACATCATTCAAACAGTAAAATCATTAAGGGATCTTAAACTGACCTGTAAAAATTTAGCAAACATGGGAGGGGTGGGTGAGGCTATGAATAAAAAATATACAAGAATTCTGTAAACCCACTTATTAGTATGCAAATAAATTTCATCAACTTACACCAAATGCTAGTGCGACTGTAACCTGGTTACACATCTGATGGGGTTCAAGCAGTGTAGGCAGAGTGCTTTTACTCAGCAGCCCCTGAAACACTGATGGCAGCAGAGTAAATCACTGTTGTCTGGGTACAACTGAATGTATAAACCATTCCATAGCTTGTAACAATAGTAAAAACTTCTGTGGTAGATGAGTGAGTGATGATTAGCTTTTTTCTACCTTACTATGATGATTACTTTTTTGTTTTCTGCCTTCAAACTCTATAATCATTTGCAGATAAAGTGTCCTCCAGCCAACAGGTGTCTGACAAAGGTAATATCGCAGATTTTTTAATTTACACTATCTACTGACCTCAGAGTGAACCAGCACTTTGTTAAGGTGCAAGAACAAGTCTTCAGTCTGTATGTGCAGCGCTGATAGGCTTGAACTAAAAGCAGGGGTAATGTACTTAACAACCTAGAGAGCAGATGAGGATGAAGCATCTGGAAAGTGTAGGTGGCTCCTGAGTAGATCTCGTCTGGGATGCCCACCCCCAAAAGGTGATGGAATAACCTGGCTGTTAACAATATGGCCTTGGGAAGGAGAAGGCTCTATCAGTTCAAATATATGGATATGGGTCCAGGTATCATCTGTGCATTGCAGTTGGCCACTTGCCAGGCTGCAGCCATCTTGAGCAAGGCTTTTCCCTGCCCTTCACTGTGAGGAGTAATTTGTGTGGTTAATCATTAAATGTGTGTAACCATCTGGATGTGGGTAATCATTAAATGCTGTCTCCCTTATCTGCTATATGCTTGTGTTGGATAGAGGTACCTGCACAGTAAGCACAGAAAACAGCCCACAGATTGAACATTTCCTACCTTTGGAGATACTGCAGCATGGTCCTCAAGTCCAGCCTAGGGGAATTTTTTATGGAAAGGGGTCAAAGTGCTTTTGGAGGGTCTGCTGCAGTGAAGATAGGAATGTGAGAGCTAGGGAGACAGGTGATGGACCAGCTGAAGTTGACTGGGAGTACAGTTTGTTAATTCAGCAGTACATAAAGTAAGTTGATAAAAATGGTCAGAAAAAAATACTACCAGGGAAGTACCAGGCACTGTAAAGACCAAGGTAATTTGGTGTCATCTGCAAACTTACTGAGGGTGCACTCGATCCTGTCATCCAGATCCTTGATAAAGATGTGAAACAAGACCGGCCTCAAAACTAAGTCCTGGGGGACTAGCGACTGATCGCCAATCCGATCAGCTGGTTTTTAACCCAGCAAGGAGCTCACCCATCTAAGCTGTGAGTCATGGACTTCTCTAACAGAATGCTGCAGGAGACGGTGTTAAAGGCCTTACTAAAGTCCAGAAATAGATAATATTCAGAAATTCTGCCAGCTGTTTCCCTAGAAGTTGAAGTTTCACTGAGTTCAACATGAGTGTTGATGTTCTAAGGAAAGTGCTAGAAGTTTAGTCAGACCATTTTTCTTTCATGGTTTTTTTTTGGTTCGTTGGTGTTGTTTTGTTTTGTATGGTTTTGGTGGGGTATTTTTTGTTTGTTTTGATTTTGGGTTTTTTTTGTTTGGTTGGTTTGGTTTTTTTGACAACACCCGTGCACAAATTCACCTTCTCCCTCGCATAGCCAAGAAACCAGTACCCGGGGAGGCAGCCAGCTCTACCTTCCCCAGGTTTGCAAACAAGCTGGACCTTTCTCCTGATCAAGCCAGGAAATGACACCCATCCCAAGCAGTATTTATGAAACAGGCTTTAGTAACTAAGCTGTTAAATTAAGATAGTCAAGCTGTTAAATAACTACGCAGAAGACCCCAAAATCCCCTCACCACCCCAGCCCCGGCGACTCCTCAGCACCCTTGTCGCCCGCCCCGCCCACACCCCCTACGGGGCTCGGTGACGCCACCGTCGCGTGCTGGTAGCTCCGCCCGCTGCCGCCTGACCCGGGAGGCGGGGGTCGGCTCGGGGAGCGGGGCGCTGTCGGGGTGCGGGGTAGGGTTAGGGTTGGCGGCTTGGTCAGGGGTGAGAGTTAGGGTTAGTGAGAGGGTTAGGGTTTGGGTTAGGCTTAGGGTTAGGGTTAGGGTTAGGGTTAGGGTTAGGGTTAGGGTTAGGG